>CAKAOH010037856.1:0-77920 GCA_916701665.1 Sebastiscus tertius | reverse complement strand
TTAATGCAGGCGATCTATCTATATGCTTGATTAAACTTATTTTGCTCTCGTTGTATGACGGAAATAGAAATACAGCTTAAAAACAAGGTCAACAAAGCTGAACAAGAGTGAGGAAAGAAGATAAATATATACATGTCAGGTGCCTGTAACATTCCCTCTGATGATGATGATGATGATGTGGAAGGCTTGTAGGATTTAACTGTGGTGCGTGGCCTGTTTTGGTTAACATAATGTCTTTCAGAGTCTTATAAGTAGATGTTTGGTCTTGGACGGAACAGGCCCACCTGATTTTCTCTGTGCCCACCCACACTGTGATTTATGCCTATACCACTGGAATAAACTGTTTAGGATTGTGTCAATGGCAAGAAAAATAGTTGGTAAACCCCAAAAGGCCTTGACTCTACTTCTTACAGAAAGGACGAGGAAGAAAGCGATGAGTTTCCTGACAGATAGCTCCCATCCTCTCTTCAGCCAGTTTGAGCTCTTTAGCTCCGGGAGGCGCTATAGAGTCCCTCTGCAACTTTAAAAAGTCCTTCATCCCAACCCATCAATATTCTTAACACAACAAAGTGATTGAGCAGATATAAAACATAGACACTGACATGAACTGTTTTAATGTGTAACATATAACCTCTATATGTATTTGTTTTTACTAACTGCTTGTCTGTTTTTTAATGTCGTTTCCTGTATTCGGTGAGCTGAAGACAAATTTCCACCCTGGTGGACTATAAAGATTTTTTGTATTCAATCAATCAACATTTATTTGTATAGCCCTTTACAAAAACCAAAAGGTACCCAAAGTGCTTTACATTAACATTAAGAAATAACCAGAATAAAAACACAACATATCATAAAATCATAAAAAGGTACATAAAAAGCACAGGGAAAATCTCACAGCACTACTAGGTATTAAAAGCCAATCAAAATAAAAAAGTCTTGAGCTTAGATTTAAAAAGTACTAGGTCAGTGGCAGGGCGTGTATCAGGAGTAACTTGTTCCATAGTTTAGGAGCAGCGACGGCAAAAGCATGACTAATATGACCCAATAGCTAATGCCTCGACCTCGGGACTTCTAAAAAAAAGTTGACCCGATGACCGCAAAGCCCCGTTATGCTCGCGGAGAGTTAAAATATCAGACAAATAAGGTGGGGCAAGGCCGTTGATGGCTTTAAAAACAGAAATCAAGAGCTTAAAATCGATTCTAAGCGAACTGGAAGCCAATGGAGTGAGTAAAGTACGGCGGTAATGTGTTCTCATCTGGAAGTGTTAGTTAAAAAGCGAGACTGGTTGAGACCAACATGCAGTGCATTACAATAATCAAGTCTCGAGCTAATAAAAGCATGAATTGCCTTCTCAAAATCGTGCAGATTGATTGTAAACTCTTCTATAAATGGTATATTTTTGCATCACACATTTTACACACACCAAATAAACTGCTCTTTCTACATGCCAACTGCACACTGACGCACTATCACTATTATCTTTGGCATTTTCATTGGTAGCGTGCTGGAAATATAGACCATGAACACAAATGCAATGCGAAAACAAACCCATTTGTTTATTCTCATTAGTACTCATAATAGTAATCAGACACAATTAGTCTCTCCAAAATTGGCCTCCATTGTTGTGCACACAAAGAGAATCCTATTTATAGTGTTCCCGATCTGATTACTCGGTGATCTAATTGCTTACAGGTGTTTTCATAAGTGCATTCTGTGTGCAGGTGAATGATAATTGAGTGCAGGTATTTCAAGCGACCTGAGCCTGCAGGGACGGGATGGAGGACATGTGAGGAGAAGTCAGCTGGGGAAAACATGACTGACAGCAGAGTACAGCACAATCTGAACTACATGTATAATGAATGTCCAGGAATTTATAATCTTGTAAACCCTTATTTATATTTAATTATTTTATTCATACAGTTGTTTATGTGTGTCTTCCGTTTCTTTGTTTTTCTTACATTTCGTTGTTTTTCTTACATTTTGTTATGTTTTTCTTACATTTAATTTAGTTTTTCTTACATTTTGTTATGTTTAAGCCTGTGTTTGTTCAGTAGCAGTGTTTAACCAACAACACACAGGCTTTTAGTTTTGAAGGATGTGTTTAATGTCGATAACCGTGTGTAGTTATTTGCAAAAAGTGTGTTTAAAAACTTAGTGCGAAGCAGACAACGTGCTCATGGTTTAGCGTACCTGAAAGGCTACATGAGTTAGTGGTTTCGTTGCACAAGTACCAGTTTTTGTGTCTTGGCAATTGCAGAAAAACTAAATCTTGGCCACATGTAGTAAACACAGATGCACACAGGTATCGAAATATGTAAAGTAGTGCTGTGTATTCCGAACATAACACATCATCAATACAAATGAGGGAGGAAAATTTTGTTTGTTTGAGTTTTCTCAAAATGTTTAAATCCTCCTCAAACAACAAAAGTCTAGCAGATATTGGCCTCAATTTTTTTGTCCAAACTAAATGTTTACCTGTGGCCTTTAGTGCTCTAAATCTGATTAGTAAGTGAACTCATTATCTAAAAGTGTTTTCATGTGTGTCAATGTGGAGAGGCAATTGGAAAAAGAATGTAATGTAGAGACCAAAGTAAAGTAGTGAATGTGCATTCAGTTTGGTACACTTGATAAATACAGTGGATACGAGTCTTAATGGATTCAGAGATATTATTATTTTCTCCATTAACCGATTGATTGTTTGGTTCAGAGCCCAAAGTGACACCTTCACAATGCTTGTTTTGTCCAACTAATAGTACATCATTTTAGCATGTACTTGTATATTTCGTCAGGTAATTAATAACAGAACATCATATTCTATTAGCTCTTTGTATGTTGTGTGTGCAAAAATCTCAATTTGCAAAGTAACTAAAATGTAGTGGAGTAAAAACTACAATATTTCCATCTTGGAGTAGAAGATGAAAGTGGCATAAAAATACTCAAATAAAGTACAAGTCCTTCAAATTGGTATTAAGTACTGTAATAAGTTCAGGTCTTGAGTAAATGTACTTGTTACATTCCACACTTTATATATGTTAGCACATATTTTGTAATTTGTTATTTTAACCGTCACTGACCTAAATTTGTTAATTTGTGTTTTAATATCTTTTGTGTTGTTTTACCAGTATATGTGTAAGTTAATACATTTTTGCATATACTTTGTTATTTTCCCTGTCATGTCTTGTAAGTGGTTTCTTTCAGTGGGCAGCATTAACATGACTTCTTGATGAGTTTTAAGTTGAACACCTGTCCTCATCGCACTTTCTACCCTGCATGATGAAGACTTGTTGAGTCGAGACGCGTTGGTTACCCATGTATCAATAAAAGGACTTTAAACTTACAATCAGAATGCTTTTCAGACAGCCAACCAATACCATTGACTTCCACTAAAAGTAAGCTGGATAGTCATTGTGTTTTATTCTTACTCGACCACTTGCTCCATCCTTAAAAAGCACCAGATTTTTTTATTCCAATATTACCAACACCAGGGCTGCGTTCCAAATCGCACACTTTTTCTTTTTACTTTTAGTCTAGCAGCTGCCCTTACAAAGTACGTATTATTGCATGCAGTAATCATACAATTGGGACATACATTGCGCCTTGAACTTTGACCCTTTTGCTCATATATGGGTCAGAATAGCCAGAAAAGCTTGCTGGTTTACATGTAGAAGGATGTAGAAGGACATCCTGGTATTTTTTTACTACTATACTGCATTTTCTAGCAGTATGGTAGTATGGGTATTGGAACGCAGAGTAAGTTTCTTGACCCAGTGCATCACTTTTTCTTCATTGTGAGTACTTTATTCACGTTTTTGTTGTTGAAAAACCATATCAGACAAATTACTATTTAAAGTATTTTTATATATCTTCTAAAATGTCTGAAGGGGATCCTTAAATGACTTCCTCTCCTTGGTGTCTGCTGATGCGTTCCCCCACTGATTTTCTTTCAGTCATCTCAGTACATAAATAATGAGCCCACAAACTGAAATTAAAATTCAGTTTAATTAGTCAAGAAAAAAAAAATCAGCTTGAGATCAGAGTGAAAACAAAACTACGGAGGGTTTGAAGCGCCTCTCAGTTCGGTCGCAGCAGTCGATCCTCCTCCGTCGTTGAACTGTATTTAAACAGTAAGTATGTTTCAGTTTGTTTTGCGGTTTCCTACATGCCAGAGGGGCGGGGTTCACCACAGAGGACAGTTCAGAGATTGCCAGAACAATTTGACAACTTAGTATTTTCTGTGATGGATGACTAGCTTGATGCTATGTGTGGCCTGATTGGCTCCCCTCCATCCATCTAGTATTTCTAGTTCGGTGAACAGACTCTTCAAATTATTTGTTGAACGGAGAAAAAAAGAAAAAGGGCAGAACCATAAATATCCTCCTGATAGTTTCCATGTTCACTTCCTGGTTGATCTCTGGTCCATCTGATCAGAAATGTTCGTTTTCAATATAGTTTCCACGCAGCTCTGTAATAAAGAGTTCAATCATGGGAAACGTGTCCCATCAGTGTTTCCACACAGTCTGAAACAGGAAGCTGATGAAGACGACGACTCGGCTGCTGTGAGTTTCAGAGTCCAACTGGCTCACAGACGTCTTGCTTTCATCTGCAGAAAGAGAGAAAAAGAAAATATAAAACAGCTCCAGGTTCAATAAAAAACATATGATCAGTTTTATGTGTCCATTAATTGTGGTATAATAACAGAAAAGGTATAATAAATTGTGGTTTACATGATGAATAAATGGATATGCAATTTGCTACAAGGACACTTTCAATAGAAAAACATATTTTCTCTTTTGGAAAGACACACTAAATACTTTTTTTTATTATTAAATTATAATATAAAGGCAATATAATGCTCAAAATATGACAGTTTTACATGCAAAGGTCTTAGATAAGTTGTAACTTTAATGGTAACCCAAGACATGTGAAGTAAACTGCATTTAACAACAGTATCTGTGTTTGGAAAATCTCTATTTAGCCTATATCTATACCTTTTTCAGTGCTTGTGCTCATACATTTGGATATCCGGAGTTCCTACCAACCAACAAACTGTGAAATAAGACAACCAGTCAGTTTTTTGTGGCTGCCGAGATCAGAAAACAAACTGATTCAACAAACCATTCAGATTTAACTCCCCTTCATATGTAACATGCAGGTTCAGTAGAATATATCACCCACAGTTTGAGATCTACCTTTGCAAAGGTGCACCATATTTTTCTCACCAGCCAATCAGAGCAGACTGGGCTTTTTAAAGAGACAGGCGCTAAAACGGAGCGTTTCAGACAGAGGGTGAATACAGGTATATTCAGACAGACAGTATGGGAAAAATAATGTGTTTTTTAACATTAGAGCATGTAAACATGTTCTAGTAGAAACCCAAAATACAAATATGAATCTGAAAATGAGCAGGATATGTCCCCTTTAAATAGAAGAACTACTGCCGTCAATATATATCCAGTCATTCCCCTTGGAGATTTTAAAATGTTACTATCTGACTCTTATGATTGTTTTTATTAATTCTAATTTGTTGCTTCATTGCTGGATGTCTGGATCTATATACATTCTTGTTTGCTGGTGACTATGAAAGTTAATTTCATTGATTTCAATGAGACTGCCTGATTAAATCAAGTTACTATCTTGAATGTAAAGTATGATTACTAATACTGATTAATCAAAATATTGACATATTGAATGATGAGCTACAATGCGCAAAATAGTGACTCTTATAAAAAGATAAAAAGAAATAGATGCAGTATCAGATTTTTTTTTTTTTCCATGTAACTTTTTTTCCACATTTAACTCTGTAGTATGAAGATCATGTCAGACAAGTTACTATATGATTAAAGAAGGGCGAGAACCAAGAAAAATACACATGTAAAAATCCGTGGTGGTCACATTTATAAGTCTTTGACATAAATTTAAATAAATCTATTAAAAAATACAACATCAACAAAGATTATTTGTGTCCTGAGAGAAGAGTTAGAAAGAGTTAGAGCCTATGGAAGCCAGAAAACCTTCACTAGCCACATTTATAAAGTAGACTCCCATTTTAACGCACTCCAAACTAAATATACAGCGAATGACATTTAGAGAATAAAAGTGAATGAAACCTTGGTCACGTCCTCAAATGCATCATGATTTTTATGTAGAAAAAGGAAATTGAGCTCCCAAAAGTCTAAAGTGGTTTCAACATGAACTCTGGAAGACCTAAAAAAAACAACTAAAAGTAAAAAGTCTCCACTTCCAGAGAGCATCAAGTGTGCACTGCGGCGGTGTGTATTTTATGAACTGTAGTTGTAGTTAGTATCATAATGATAGGTTGGGCGGCTGGGTATGTTTCTGAACACAAGCAGAGCCTGAAACCTTCATAATTGTGGATTTTGTGGTGTCTGCTGCTGCACTTGCTTTCAAACTTCTCTGCTCACGCCCATCAAGAAGCTCAGTAACGGAAGAGCTCTGACTCCCACAATAGTTATTTGTCTGCTTTTTAAAGCTTTAAAAAAAAAAGGCCTTTAGATGTGTTCAAACCTGCAGACAACTCAGTGGCTTCCAATGAGAGGCAACTGTTTAAAAAATGTGATTTCTATAGAAAAAACTGCATATTTCACGCTCTTTTTTTACCAAATCATTGTGTTTTCTTTGTCTTCTAACATCTTGGGACCGTGTTGGAAATAAGTGTTTTCATTTTAACATGTTATCCTTTGGATTATATTTTTTCTTTGTCTGATAATAACCCATAAATAAAATCAATCTATCAATCAAACCAGACATCAGCCTGTGATGCTTTGAGTGACAACAAAGGGATGAGAGAGGACAAACAAATATATAATATTGATACATCCGGTTTTCTGTGTTTATAAGACAATTTCAAATTTACATTTTTTAAGCTGAAATCTTTGTAATAATGTTCAAACACGGATGGAGCGTCTAGTGTTGTATTTCTGAAGTTGTGTCACCTTGTTGTTGATGGAATATATTCCTTAAAAACATTATGGAGTACAGCTTCACGTTTTTATTTGGTCATTCCTGTTACTCTATGTTCTACGTTCATAGGTTTTCACTTTTAGCTCTCTTTTTGGTCTCCACCATAGACTGTATATAAAGATGTGACAGCTCCCCAAAACTGAAGCCAAAGCATCTTGATCGCCCCCTGGTGGCTGGCTGCAGTATAGGTCATGAAACCATGACCTATACTGCAGAGTTGGGTCATAACCTTGTATGGGTTTCCCCTTTCACAGTCATTTGATTAAGTGTTGATATTTGAAAATAATTATTGGAGATTTAAGCATAAAATGTATATTACTATAGCTTTACACAACGTATCCTCATACAACGGTTCATATATCTTCTGAAAGTTATTTTGTTATTTTTTTGTTTGTTATTTTTCTTACGATCGGTGCACCCGTCCACCCCGACTTCTTTCCTACGCTGACTTTATCGCTCTTTATACTACGTCACCTTTCCGCACGATTACATGGATTACATACAAATTACAGTGCATTACTTTTCGTAGGTATAGAACAGTTTATGAGAACAGCATGCTTTAAACCATGTTTTAAATGGAGCTCCTTTATCAGTTTAAATCGTAGACATCCACCTTTTTTGCTGATTTAAAAGGTGAACCTCATTATCCATTTCACTGAGAGGATTGTGAGGGACCTTTTGAGACGGATTTCAACTTTAATGCAGTATTGAATGAGACACATCTGGTTCTCAGACTACTTTATATATACAGTATATATATATTTATATATGTGTGATTAAGTTGTCATCAGACATCAATCCATTTTCATAAACTGAACATATGCATCCGTACTAAATGTCACAGAAATAATGAAAGACTTTTTTCAAAGATAATATGCTACAACATATCTTGGGATGATAATGTCGGCAGCAGCCTCATGTCTACATATGGTCATATTCGGGATGAGCTTTGTGAGCTCACTTGTATATTTTCCAGATATCTCGGCGCATGTCTTAGTTCAAACTGTCAGAGCAGCTGCCCGGGACGGTAATTCATCGACATCACAATATTACCTCTTATTGAGGCTGCCTCTCTGCGCTGCCATTAAGATGGCCTCCTTCATAGTCCAGCTGGCACAGGATCATGTTGTTCTTGAGGAAAAACTTGTCTCCCACGCAAAATCTGCAGAGAGAATATCAAAATATGAAAGTGGGTCTTGGTTCTTTGCTTGAGCTGAAGTGAATCATGAGGTCCCGGAGGAGCATTTCAGGCATATTTTGAGCACCGCTATGATAATCAGAACATTAATCTTGCATGATTGCTGGCTGATTAACTATCCGAGTGATATATAAAGTTTTTAACCCCCTCAAGGTTTTATCCCTTTCTGATTACAATGCATCGGTGATATGCTCATAATGACCAGTGAGCTCACTGGTGCACCTCTCAGATAAGTCAACTGAATTTGATCTCCCCGGCTAATTGCTCCCCTAATCTTACCTCTGGCGGCAGAGCTGACAGGCGAAGCAGTCTAAATGGTAGACGTTGTCTCTGGCTCTCATCACCATCTCAAAGGCAGGGATCAGCTTACTGCAGGCTGCACAGTTCCCCGTCACCCCAAAGAGCCTGCAGAGGGAAAGAGGGCGACAAGCAGACCTGTAGTCTGGACGCACTTAAGATACATTTCAGCCAAGAGCTGAAGAGGAAAAAAGAACGCTGAAATAAAGGGAGGACAAGCCTGAGAAGTAGTTCACTGAGTCACAGATGTTGTTCATGCACATTTTGCAAATAATCACTTGTTTTAAAGTGGTAAACTACAGATTATTGCTGCTGCTACTGATGCAGCGCTTACATCATATTGTATGGATTTTATTTTTACATAGTTAAGATCATCCTAGCAGTGGGAAACATTCCCATCAGCCTCCTGGTTGTAATTCTGAGTATGAGCAGGAGACATTTGTAATAATGATATCTGCCACATAGTATAATAGATAACTGTGTCAACAAGCTAGAGCCAAAATAACTGCCAAGCCGCGATCGTTGGCAGTTAAATGTAAGTAAAATCCAATATTAACACTGATGTTTTAGCCTCTGGTTAGGGTTCTGGTTTAGCCAACGGATATATATCTGGATAACGGATATCCGCGACAACGTCTATGAACCCCTAATCTATAATCTATAAACACGCGTTCTGCCTCTTTTGCTCTCCACCAGTGGGCAACCTCTGGGTCTGAGAAGTGAAGCAAATACTGAAGTGCCTTAAACTTGCATTCTCTCTAACAGCCAGCAGGGGGAGACTCCTCTGGTTGCTAAAAGAAGTCTGATTGTATAGAAGTCTATGAGAAAATGAGCCTACTTCTCACTTGATTTATTACCTCAGTAAACATGAGTTTATGGTCTCAATCGCTAGTTTCAAGTCTTCTTCAATACAGTATGATGTTCATTTAGTAAATTATGGTCCCAATTAGAGTCAAATAGACCATAAAGCAGGGGATGCTTTAGGGGTGTGGCTACCTCGTGATTGACAGGTCGCTACCACGGCGTTGTCGCCTAAAACTGCTATTCAGCGTTTGGTTGTACTTAGCTCCACCCTCTGGTGTCACTTCTGGTTGCAAAAAAAACAAGATGGCGACGGCCAAAATGCCAAACTCGAGGCTTCAAAAGCGTAGTCCACAAACCAATGGGTGACGTCATAGTGACTACTTCCTCTTCTTATATACAGTCTATGCTCTCCACATAAATTGTTAACCTGCTTGCAATCAAAGCCCGCTCAAACGTGATTGGTCAACTCGGATTACAAACGTATTTATATCTAGCTGGTTCAACTCCTAACAATCATCCAGATATATGTGGAAAAAAATAGCTGCTTAAACAATAAATATATAAATGAGTAGATAAACATGTAAGAACATTTTTAAAACAAATGGTGTAATTGGTGTATATAGTGTGATTAAAGGCCCAGAAATGCAGTTCGCCATCAATGTTCTTGATGGCGTAATGCAGGGTTACTACTTTTTAGTTTTTTATCTGTTCCAAACAAACCTCTGCTGTTGCTTCAGATTTCATGAGATCTTTCACTGAGCATTAAACGTAAAAGCTTTCATAAACTGATATATAACTTGGATCACTGTTGCATTATACCAGCTGCTGATAAAGAGCAGGAAAATGGAGATTCACTGATGTGAAAATGTCAAAATTCACATGAAAATGTCAAGATATTTTACAAGCCAGATGGGTGTTTTTCGCCTCATAGGACATTACAGGCAAAGAACTTGAGACACTTTTCCTGAAACTAACAATTTATCCGACACCGTTTGAACTCGTGTCCTCAGACTACCTGAGAACAAACCCCGTGTTGTTTTTAAATACTGTGTGACTCAGTGCTGCTGACCAGCTGCAGATTGCTTCACCTCTCATTCACCTCTAAAAGAACGAACAAACGGCTCCCTAAGAGCCTGACACACATGAAGATAAGTTGCCGGCTGCTGATTTCCATATTCCATTAGAGGCCAGATAGAAAAAAGGAGGTTTGGGGAGGAACAGCTATGAAAAACGACATCCACAGAAAAGGAGGGAGAGCATGTGTCTCCCAGAGCTTCAGACGACAAATGAAAAAAAAAAAACGTCATCAAACGAGTGACCAACACGGGAACAAAAGCGAGTCCTAATTAAGCGAATGTTCTGATCTAACGAGCCTGAGTCCTGAGCAGGCACCTGGTGGGTTTTTTTCCTCCTCCTTAACGAGGCTACGCAGCTCAATGCTAATTCTCTACTAATGGTCCAATTAAAAGAAATCACATGGTTTTAATCCCGCTCTTCAAAGGCTTTTGGTCTGCACCCTCGCAATGATGAGGAAAACAGGAGGCAATCTAGCCAATTTAACTGTCAAAAGGGGTTTTGGTCTCTTAAGTGCAGCGCAGCTAATGAGAGACTTAGCTCCAACCAAATCCAGCTGGATTGTACATGAGACTAACACATGAGTTCAGCAATGTGGCTGAGATATCAGGAGTTCTCCTGCTGACCTGACACCAGACGTCGTTATTTCAGGCAAGAAAAATGAAGGCTACATAACTCTCAGAAGGGCCGTTTGAGCCAGGGGGGTTTGGGTTTGTTTGATTCATGGTCGAAAGACGGTTTCAATCCAACTTGTATTTAAAACACACTTATTCATAAAGTCATTGTGATTCACAGGCACTCGAGGGTCGGGTTCAGACATTCCTCAAACATTTATCTTTATCTGAAGAGTTTGTAAAGAGTGTTTGAAGTGTGTTAAGTGGTATAAACCTCCTGCCTCATTACATGGCAGATAGTTTAAGCACAAGCATAGCAGACACTTCAGTATGGTGTTTCCTTGACGTGTAGTAATGTACTCAAAGCAATAGCATGTAATATAAAAAGTATATAATAGCAAACTTAGGACTGAAAAGACTGGAAACAGAGGGGAAATAGCTTGCTTGGCCCTCTCCAAAGCTAACAAAATCCGCCTAGCAGCACCTCTAATGCTCACTAATTAAACTGTTATGTGACATAAAAATGACAATTCATTTAAGAGACTCCAGGAAGTTACTGATCCCGGCCAAAACACAGGCTGCGTTCCAAATCACATACTTTTTCTTTTTACTTTTAGTACAGCTGCCTTTACAAAGTACGTACTGTTGCATGCAGTATTCATACATTTGGGACATTCTGCTTCGTCATAACATTGCGTCTTGAACCTCTTGCTCATATATCCGCTGTGCAGAGGATTGTGGGTCAGAATAGCCAGAAAAGCATGCTGGCTTGCGTAATGTAAAATGTAACCGGATGTAGTAGGACATCCTGGTAGTTTTGGCATACAGCATTTGACATTTTGGGACCAACTACATCTTGTTCTGGCATACTAAATAGTATGGTAATATGGGTATTGGAACACATAGACAAGACTAGGCTAGCCATTTCCCTCTGTTTTCAGTCTTTATGCTAAGCTAGGCTAACTGGCTGCTGGCTCCAGTTTACTGTACAAACGTGACAGTGGTATCAATCTTTTCAACCCTCTGCAAGAAAACGAATGAGCGTATTTTCCAAAACGTTGAACCATTCCTTAACATCCTCAAGAGCATGGTGTTGCTGCATTATTAAATCTCCATGTGTGTGTTTTCAGTTACTCTGTGCAAACTTCACCCTCGATTCAAATTGTTATCTTGGGCAGGTCTCCCTCGAAAAAGAGATTTTAATCTCAAGGGACTTCCTGGTTATAGAAAAGCTTAAATAAATACAAAAAATACCTAATTTCTTTCAATTTTCACTGTTTATTGTCTAAAAAATAAGTAAAATTGGCAGGAAAGTTCATTAGAAAGGTTCAGTGACTAGATAAAGCAGAGCAGAAGGATGTAATATTTTTGCTTTTTAATATATGAATCCTGCAGCCAACCACACGTCTCTACACGAGATAAACCCTTTTCAGGTAGAAGGCAGAAACATATGTGTCCACTGAAGACTCTAACATACAGTGAAGAGTGTCAGTACGATGACTATACAAACAGACTCAAGTAGCTCATCCAAGCCTGAGTAAAAGCATGCTTGGACTTGTCAGTATTTCTAGGAAACATGACACACCTGCTGTGAGGTTTTGACTGAAAGCTTTACCAAATTAGCCTAAAGGTTCGGCAACGTTTTAATCAGTCGACGCAAGATAGTTTACACAGTCACAGTGCCATATACATTTTGGAAAGATAACTGAGAGCTGCTGCTTCGTTGCTTTGTGTTATAATGATAGCTACATGCTTTATTTTACTGCTCACTCGTGTTTACATCTGTGGTCATGTAACTTATAAATCTGCACACTTTCCTTATTCAGTTTGGGCTGGGTTTTTAATGGGAGGCTCTCAGATTCAAGTTAATACCTCTGTTCCCAGTTTATAGTTTTATCCAGACAGTTTACTCCACCCTTTACCTACTTTATTAACAAACTGCAAACTCTGCACTTGACATCTTCGATGGCGGCAGCAGCAGTGTTTGTTGGGATGATTTGTTCTGAAGCTGCATAATTCACCCGGTCAGATACCAGATACCCAGTCCAGAGATACACCTGTAGAAGAAGCAGGCTCACCTCAGGTAGTCCCTGCGACAGAGGATGAGGTTGGCCCGGGTGTAGAGGGTGGAGCCCACTCGGCCCAGGCGGCAGTCACAGCAGGCACACTTGAGACAGTCTTCGTGCCAGTACCTGTCCAACGCCTGCAGCATAAAGCGGTCCCGGATCTTCCCGTTGCAGCCGGCACAGCCCCTCGGCTTCTCTCTGGACTGGAGGGACACGAGGGACACACCTGGCAGGAGACAACATGGTAGACAGACGAGGTTACATTAGAAAGGTGATCATGATTAACAAACTGTATTTATAAGAATAGTGGACTAATCAAAGATTTCAATAATACAGACGGTTTTATAGAGATATAGTGTGATATATATAGTGAATGCCAGTTAGTGTTGCAATTAACACTTATTTTCATTGTCGATTAATCTGTTGATTATTTTCCCGATTAATCGATTAGTTGTTTGGTCTATAAAATGGTGAAAATTGTCGATCAGTGTTTCCCAAAGGCAAAGACGTTGTCCACAAACATCTTGTTTTGTCAACAACTCAAAGATATTCAGTTTACTGTCATAGAGGAGTGAAGAAACCAGAAAATATTCACATTTAAGTAGCTGGAATCAGAGAATATTTACTTTTTTTTTTCTTAAAAAATTACTCAAACCAGTTAATCGATTATCAATATAGTTGACAACTAATCAATTGATCATTGCAGCTCTAATATCAGTAGATTATAATGATATGTAATAAAAGATAACCAGTTAGGTCACCATGTATGCCAAATGTAATCCCCTGTAAGAATATATTGTTGTCATTATAATGTCTAAACTTCAAGTTCCTGTAGATAGTCTTCTGTTAAGGAGGAGTCATGATTAATCTTAATAAAAGTATTTCACAGACTAAGTTTGACATGAAAATCTGTTTTCTGCAATCTTTTATTTTCATGCACACAATCCTTACCAGCTAATCGATAATTGATTAATCGTTCCAGCTCTAATGTCAGTAGATTATAATGATATGTAATAAAAGATAACCAGTTAGGTCACCATGTATGCCAAATGTAATCCCCTATAGGAATATGTTGTCATTATAATGTCTAAACTTCAAGTTCCTGGAGTCAGCTTCATGATTAATCTTCATAAAAGTATTTCACAGACTAAGTTTGACATGAAAATCTGTTTCATGAAAATGAAAATCTGTTTTTTTCATGCACAGTTGCACACAATCCTTCACAGCCCTTTTCCTACATGCATACAAGAAAAGAGGAAATACACCTTTCACAAACAGAAGCAGTCCTCTTGTACTTACTCTCCTCCTTGTCCAGCACCATCCTCTCTGGAAAAACAACAATCCAACAACAGGAGAGCCTTTAAGATAACACCCACAAATAAACACAGAGAGGGTCTGTGACACGCTCAAACTTCAGCTCCAGTCCTCATTAAACCCGGAGAGAGAGACAGAGACGACAGGAACAGCCATGGAGTCGCTTTCTCGTAATAAAAAAAAAGAGAAATAATAAAAAACAAACGCTCCTCGGATGAATGAAAGCAGCGTCTCCTTGTATCACCTTGCAGGCTGGACTAATGTCCTCAAATCAAGAGTCTGTGTGTCTTTATCTGATGTCAGTGAGCTGAAGCATGTCTGTCTGTGCAGACTGCTGCTGTTCCTCTCTGATGAGCTGCTCTGCTCAGACTGAACCTCCTCTCTCTCTCTCTCTCTCTCTCAGCTCCCTCCTCCTCCTCCTCCTCCTCTCTCTCTGCAAAAAAAAACTCCCACAGTCAAATGGGTTTTTTTTTTTTTCAACGCTGCGTGCTAATTATATAAAGTCATTATGCTCAGATCTGATAGTAACCGCCCTCCTCCCTCTCTGAATCAATTATTCAATAGGCAGTCACACACCAGGACAGCTCCGGGCCTGAGGTGTTTTAGAATGAGCTTATTCAACTCCAAGGACACCAATTATCTCCAGGGCGCCCTGTAGTCAAAGCAGCAGCTCTTCAGCGGCCAGATGCAGCAGCATATTGTATGTGTGTGTGTGTATGTGTGATGTGTGTGATGTGTGTCTTCATCCCTTATTTGTGCACTTGTGTCTTTTTTTTTCTTTGTGACAAAACTAATTACAGCTTTAAATGAGTGTAACGATACACTCTAAATGTGCGTAATAATATGGGCCAATGAAAAAAACCCTGTGTTGATATGAAGGAATTTACTGTATAGTGTAAAGTTTAGTTCAAATTTCGGATTTCGGTGAAACCTTTCTCACACTTCTGTGGTAAAAAAAATCAACAATTAATGTCTAACCAAAATGATTTATGTTAAGGACTTAAAGCTAAAGTAGGCGAAATTGGAGCAAATGTGATTTTAAAAAAGTTATTTTTAAAAAACGGTTGCTATATCGTGACAGTAGTACATGAAAAAAATCATGTGCCTCGGTGTCCTCCGGTGTCCTCTGGTGCTCCTAACAGCATCTGCAAGATTTCACAGACCGGAGGAAAACAAGCAGTCAGAGCTGATCTGCTGTCCAGCTGCTGTCTATGAGAGCCGGCTGTCAATCACTCACAAACTCCGACCAAAAATGCAATGCAATGCAATCCTAAATAAATTCATATGAAGTGATCAAGTGGCTACCTCTCTGCCTCATATTGTGGTAGGTAGGTAGGGTCGCTTGTTTTTTAAGGTCGAGATCTGTCAACACTGATAGTGATGGCGAGATGAAGCTTCATGAAGCACTGAAGCTCTCCAGCAAATTGGTTTGCAAAAGGGTTCATTTCACGAGGCTTCATCTGGGCTTCATGTACACACGAAACCACCTACTGGTCAAAGAGTGTAGAACAGGTACATAAATTCCAGATACGTGGCGGTGGTTTAACCGGGCAGAAGGCAGTGAATGTGCTTGTGTAACTAAAGGAAAATGATAGATGGGAGACATTATTCGTTTTTATTCAGGAAGTTCTCAACTGAATTTCGGCTTTGGGCGTCTTCAATGACGTCATTGGTCTATAGACGATACAAGCCTCGATACGCGCTTCACAGAAAACTTCCTAGATTACTCGACACACGCTGCGAAGCCTCGGCACAGCACGTAGTAGAAGCTCCTCAGAGGAGTTCATTCATTCATAGTTCAGTTCAAGTGCGGACCTGCTGGAAGCTTGTTGCTACAGTAGCGGCCCAATCACCATGGGCCTACAGCCTAACTTCTTAGTTTGTTGAGGGATTTCCTTTTGTTCTTTTTGAAACATTTGTTTTGTTTTCTTCCATATTTGTACGTAGTTTTTTTCTCAACCTTACCAGAATCAGCCTGAACTGCTTGTTGGTTAACTTCAAATAAAACCTACACCGTGTGGAGATTACTCCGTCCTCCGTGTGCTCTCTATGGTCTTTATAACGGAAGTGGTCACTGCTAGCTGCAGTTGCTTCAATTAAATAACAAACACTTGTGCAGCATGCTGCCCTGTTAATGCACTGTATGATGTAATGTATTTTGTCATACCTATTGTTATTGTCTTACTGTTTGAGCCTGTCTTGGCTGGTTCTCACTTGTACAAGAGGTTTTAATCTCAATGTGACTTCGTGGTTTAATAAAGGTTATATATAGAGTGCTGCAGGAATGAGTCCTAAAACCCGTAAATGAGACGGCATTTTTGTACTTGATTGGCCTACAAAAATACGTCATCCTGCAGCACTAGTAGAGCTATGATGCTACAAGTCCTGAATTTAACAGAAATATTGCAGATGAAACCAGCTATAAAGTTATATACTTATTAATAGACCTACCACAGACTAACAAGTCCTTGTAGTTTTATTAGAATATTTTAGGAATAGCATGAAATCTAAGCAGCCTTGGAACTATATTGACGATTTAGGAATCAAAATACCACAAAATATGTTAAGGTCATTATTTAAAGTTAATCTTGAGCAGCACGGACACATCATTAGTCCCTCTGGATAGATTATTGGAACATTATAGTGATTTTCATTGGTGGGGTTTTCAAGGCCAGTCCATAAACAACACTGCAGCCTGCTTTCCAAATAGATCATCCGGGCCTAAATCCTCCTCATTAGAAGCTGTGGCATAAACAACTGTTCTAACATGGCCCCTGGATCAGGTCACACTAATTAACCAGCACCATCGACCGACAATTCCCTCATTATCCGCCCTCTCATCTGATCGCATATAGGCCGTCAAGACAGCTAACGATCAACCGACTAATTAATCAGTTGATGAGGTGCAAGTGAAGCTCCGGGTTCCCTCTTCATTTGCGAGACACATGGGAGCTAATTAGTTCAATTATTAATGCATCTAATTAAATAGTTTCTCTGGGTAATCATGGTTGAAGTCTCGTCCTCAGACAGCCGCGGTGATAAATGGATCCGCACTGCATTAGACCCCTCTTGTCCTTTATTTTGACATGCTTAAACTCCAATGCAATGCCAGGCCCCGGACTAAACATTACAGGCTATTCACAGGCCCGGACCCCATTAGGCTAATTGCGCTAAAAGCAGTCTGTGGCTGACATTAAAGGTGAGCTGTGGTTGGGGCTCTAATTAGCAGTCTGTGAAAATAGGAAGCCTTTTTTTTTTTTTTTTTTTGGGCCATCTGCTGCGGCTCGCCTCGCCGTCATGTCCTCTGTGTGAAAAGGGCAGAGACAAATTTAGGCGGTGTTTTGTGTGGAAGGGCTGTTTGTCAGATATAATGCCATGAGAGGCCACGCGGCACATTTCATACAGTAACAGCTGAATTTAGAGGAGGGGATACAAGGAAACCACCGCAGTTTGTGGTAGTATATGAAACCACAGCCTCCTGTTTCTTGTCAGACTGGATAAAGAAAACCAGTGTTATTTAGACCATTTCCTTCCATCTATATTCACTTTACATTTCCAGCATTTTCCAAAATGCAATGTTTAGACAGAGATATAGTTTAATCCTGGCTATAGAAATGTAAATAAGAATACATGGATGTGAGAATAAAGTTTGTAAAAAAAATGTCTAATGATTATTTTCTGGATTTTCTTCATATTTTTCTCATTTTTTTGCCACCCAGCTAGCAGCATGGCTCTATGGGTGGTCTATCACCTTTCGGTCCAGATTAGAATATTTCAACTATATCCCGACAACTATTGGATGAATTACTGGGAAATTTTGTACGTTAGGATGAATTCTACTGACTTAGGTGATCCCTTATCTTTTCCTCTAGTACCATCATCAGGTTTTGTTTGTCCAACACTTTGATTTATGACCAGATATCTGCAAAACTAATGACATTCCCATCATGCTAACACTGCAAAAAAAAACTTTACACCTGGCATTGAAATGCATTTTGGGTCATTGGATTGCTATCGGACAGTGCTTAACAAAAATACAGGTGTAAATGCACCAAAAGCATTGAGAACAGATTGTGATCCGATCAGCCAAACCACCAAAGCCCTCACAGAGCTGTGGCTGTAGGAGGTCTGTTCCATGACAACCGATCAAAACTCTTATCTACTGATGAGAACAAGCGAGTAGGTGGACCCTGGGTTCAGAAAGGTCAATAATGAAGTGTCAAGCCCTGTCCGTTAACTGACAGGAAGCAAGCACTGCAAAAAATAGATAAGGATCTAATCAAAGATCAAAACAACAAGTGCACAACTTTTCGTAGGAAAATGCGCAAAAAAATAACAAAATAACCGTAATATATCATACAAACCATTTGTTTAACCATGTTTCAAATACCTTCTAAACGTTGTTCAGAATGGACTCATCTTGTGTTAATTGGGTCATGGAGGCCTCAGGAAGCTCATGGACGCAATGTACAATATGTTTTTCCCTAAAATTCAAAAACCTGCCACATATACAGCACAGTATCGTCCTTCTCATGGATCACATCAGCATCTTTGGCTTTTTCTGACATCTTTGGGCAATATTCCTCTGCTGCAGATGCAGCCTGCTGCACTTCGTCTTTGATCTGTCAGCCTCAAACTTGGCAAGAAACCTTCAAATAAGATACAGTTGTGAAAGCAGAAACCTCTCAAGAACTGGACCACAGCGTAATGTAATCTGGCTCTTCACACCTTCTTTATCTGAATGAACCAGGCCTCCAGAGCTTCTCCATGAGCCGCTAAATTGTGAATAAATGCTTCAACAAACATTTCATACACTGTAGACATTGTTTTTAGCGTTAGCTTGATGCTAATAGAGAGCCGAAATCATGATGTCACTTCCTGTCAAGCCTCTGTTCCACTAGTTTCTGTAACTCAATGCAATCTCTCATTCAGCATTTCTCTCATTTTTTCTGAAAAAAATAAGCGTGGTCCTGGAGTTTACTTTCCATATTGACCAATCGGCATCCACTACAGCAGTTGCTATTAGAAACTGAAACCTTTGTGATTTTGACAAAGCTAAACAAAGATTATTTTGTGAGAAAAAACTGTACCTCCCATGAAAATACTAGTACTTCCGTCATTTAACTTGGTTTCGTCCTTTATCATACAACTTAGTTGTAATCTTTGGTGTCTTAAAACTTTGCCCCTCGATTCACTCATTGTCTAAGTCTCTTTTGTCGAGAGTCATGACATTTAGCCTGCAATGGTCGAGGGGCTTGTGGGAAAAGGTGTTCGCTAAAGGCCGCTAAAAAACATAAATATTGAATAAACAACAATATTTGATAGTTTTCAAAAGACTATCATCCTTATCTTGACATACGTAACGAGCCAAAGACATACTGTTGAGTAACGTTATGCTCCAAGGTTGGATTTTTAGCAATCTCTGAACCCATCGGCGGATAAGTCTCTGGGGGGCAAAGGACTATATTTCTGGATCTCGAGGCCAGGACTTCCTCTTCTGTGCGTTGCTCGTTGTTTACAGTCTGATTAGCGACTTCAGATGCGAGACTGGAGCTGGAGTTGAAAGACAACGTGTACAAGTGTCGGTCACTGATGCCAGTTTTTGTAGTGGCCAAACGACGGTACTACAACTTCCGTGTCCATAACGTGATGCCATTAGGCCCAAAATACCTTTTCCCATAGACTTTTATTGGGAAAGAGACGTCTGTAACTCAGCTGTATCCAGTTCTCTTTATACATCCAGCTCTTCATACGAACTGTTTACCTGCAAGCAAACAAAGCCTGCTCGAATGTGATTGGTCAATACTTCTCTGACTACAAACGGAAACCAGAACGCTTCTGAATCTTGTCCTGTTGCCTACAGAGGAATCTGTTTATAGAGATTAGATTTTTAGTTACTGCCGTTGTTACAAATGTCAGTGGGATTTTGAATTTCAGGTTTTCTTTCTCCTGGAACAGAACCTGGAACTTCTGGTTTCACTTTGGCTCCCTGTAGGTCTGTTTCACAGCAGACATTTTGACTTGCCATAGCAGGAAAAAGCACAGGTGTAACTAATAACATTAATAAAAGTGTCCCTGTAAGTCTTGTGACAGTGAGCCAGGACCCTGAAACTGAAGCAGCTAAATGGAATTCAGCCATCATTGATTTCATTATTTACACCGGTGCTTTTCCTGCTGTGACATCAAGGGGATGCTCTGATTCAGCAACCGACAACAAGAGCTTTAGAGGGCATCTCATCTCTTTATCAGATTCACATCATTTGCAGCGCTTTGGCAGCGTCACTGCAAGAAGATACCAACATCTTACAAAGCAGTATTCAGTGCACAGACAGCAGGACATCACATTTAGCGTAACAGGAGACTGCAGGACACCGAGTATAGAGACCACGAGCAATTCATATATCATATGAAAAGGATTACATGTGGTTCAAAAAAGCTGCTTTACATTCAATCAGTGTTTAATAAAACCAGATGATCCAGATGTAACTCATCAAACTCCACAAAAATAAAGCATGAATTTGCTCTTGCAACAGAGGATGCATCACATTTTTTCAGGGAGGGGATGTCTCATTTTAGATACAAACTCCTCAGATGCGGCATATACATCCGGCAAGCAATCACTGTGTGCACTCATGCAGCATGACACACAGTACAGGGCAAATAAAAATGTCCCCTTGAGCAAATCATATACAGGCTAGTGTTCAAATTATGTTTTTCCTTGAGATTATAGGGGGGAAACATATGTTTCAGTAGGATAATTTCACCTGTATCCATCTTTTTTTAGTTGATTTGAATTGGAAACCACACTGACATGGAAAGGAAGGAGTGAAATTAGATTTCCAGGCAGCACTAGACTAAGCAACTTTAAACTATTATTTATTTTTGCAACCACGAAAAGGGAATGTTATGTTGTAGACGAACGGTTCCTGCTCTTTCTCTGACGTGGATCCATTTCATTTGGAGGTTCAGGTCTTTTGGAAGCTGTCCAATCCCCCGTCAGTCTGACTAAGCTGCAGAGTTTTAGATTGGAGTGGGGATGTGCTCACCAGCTGTGAGATTAAGGGGAACTGATCGATGGCCTTTCTGATTGGCTCTCGCGGTGTCCCAGCAGCATCCAATCCCCTTGGTTCAGATGGTTTTCCTCGGTCCAGCCAAAAGCAATTCTTCCTCCACGCAGGGGCCAAATAAGATCACTGACCTGAAGCTACGAGGCCACGCTTGGAGGTTCTGTCTCCATCCGTCTGCACTCCTCATCCTCATCTGACAAAAACAAGACAGGCAGAGAAGAAGAGGAGGGGGAGGAAGATGAAGAGATGGAAACAGATTTGGAGCATTTTGCAGATTTGCACTTTCCTTGTTTTATTTAATGTGTATTTTCCTGACATCTTAGTGTTAATGCCAGCGGTGTTTCTGCGCCGCTCTCTCCAGAAATTACCTGTCAGTCAAACTCAGCATGTGGCACTGTGATGTCTTTTTTCCTCAGACTTCCTGTTCACTCTCTGTAGGTGGAGCTCTTTTCTTTTTCTCTTCTTCAGCCACGGTGGTTACGGCTGCTTCTGCAAACCGCCGTTGCTGACGCTGGAAATGTAAAATGCATGACTTCCTCTGTGTGGCAAAGGATTGAAAATGTGAAGTCTTTCATGAACTTTATAGAGAGTAGAGATGCATCTCTCTGAAAATGTCAGTGATCATTCGTTTAAAAGCTTTACAACTAAAGTGCGTGTTAAATATTATAAGCTGCACAGAAAAAAAGGATGTTTAAATGTGACTGATGACAGTGTTTGCTTCATTCACTGATTCCAAACAGCCACCAAAAAGACTCCTGCTGAGATTCAGCTTTCATTTGCCGCCTGTGATGCGATGATGATGATGATGATCTTGATGATGATGATGATGATGATGAACACGAGGAGGCTGCAGAGCTTCCTGTCTGCCCTTCACTAAATATTCCCCACTTGATGTGTGAAAGAGAGCAATCAGAAGAGACAATTGCATCATTGATTTCATGTTGTCATCTCTCTGACCTGTATTGGGTTAACATGATGCTGATTTTGCACATGCAGCCTTATTTGAAATGTGTCAAAAGGGGAGCTTGAAGGTTCATTCTCCACCTCAGTAGTAGTTGCTTACGTTCATTGATGCATAAAAGATTAAAGACAACAAACATCTAATATCATAAATATACAAAAGACTATACTAAACTCCAAAACAATGTCTCAACTGTAGACGTCAAACAGAAATGGGAGAGAGAATCAGAAGGTTTTTTTTAAAGTTGCATTTATATAAATTAGGAGATAATATACAGATACTGGATAGTATACTTTACCTGTCTCAGGCTACTTTGCGCCTTATTATCAGTTTTTAATATTGTTTTATCTGTTGTATAATTCTTTTATTGTTTTGTCTGGGACTTTTTATGCTGCTGTCTTGACCAGGTCTCCCTTAGCAAAAAGTTTTCTAACCTCAACGGGACTTCCCTGGTTAAATAAAATAAGATAAATAGCATTGTTTCCTCCACATACAGTACTTAACACAGGCGTGGACCGGAGTCACATGACTTGGACTCAAGTCAGACTGGAGTCACAAATTTGATGACTTTAGACTTGACTTAAAAAAAGACTTGCAACTCGACTCAATGACTCGTGACTTCCATTGGACTTGAATCTTTATGACTTGAAAATACTCGATATCTTCCCCCAAACCCAAAGATTATAAAGTATGTTTTTTAAAAAGTGTGCCACGAATCAATTCATTTCCTGAATCAACATTAACGCTATTCATTCCCAGCAAGTCAACACTTATTATTTTTTTGTGATTAAGTTCAGTCGCACTAGTTTTAACAAATAAATACCATTTTTTTAAAAAACATTTATTATTTTTGTGAATTGAATATTTTATTCCTCCATTGTTAAAATGGCATTACATTTGTTTAATGACTTGTTTAGGACTCGTAACTCGAATTTTTTTAATATTTGGGGCTTGACTCAGGACTTGAGACTTGTGACTTGCAAAACAATGACTTGGTCCCACCTCTTGTTCTTACAGTGGGTGATTAAAAGAAAAACCTGAGTGGAGAAACAAATCAAATACAAAGGCCCCCGTAGAGGTCACATTATAGGTCACTAACGGGATGTAAATGATGTGTGTTAAAAAAGTTAATTTCACTTTTTTTTCCATTTTATTGCTCACTGTCATTTCTCTCTATAATCTGAATTGATTTAGTGAGTAAAAGGTCAGATCCGATGAGCAGGAAATCATTAAACATATAGGGGGGAAAAAAAGAGCACATTATTGGGATGTTTTGTGCTGCCATCTAGTGAGCACTTCAGGAACATTTCTTTGTTTTGGAGGCCAGAATTCAGTACATATGCCTCCAAACCAACTATTTTTAGCAGCTACACACAGGAAATCCTCCTTCCTGAAGGCTTCAGAGAAACGCCTTCTCTCTCGGTCATTTAATTAAAGTTGAGCTCAAAGTCAAACAGCAGAAGAACTAAAACAGGCGTCTTATTAAGCAATGTTGAACTTTAATTTCCTCCGGAGCAGCAGATGTTTTTACAGTATTTACAAAAGGAACTTTCATCTACAAAACGCTGCACACGTGAACTTATTTTTCATGATGGGTGGTACATTTTTTTCTTTACAGCATCGTGGTGACATAACTGGATTCAGGAAGAACAACAGCACAGCATTGAATGAGTTCACAACCTTATAGTTAGCATGTTAGTGTTTAAACTTTGAATGTTGTGAGTTCATCTTCAAGATAATTTTCAGACCAAATAAATACAATTATGATTAAATTTACCAATTAATTTGCACAATGTATCAGATGAAATGGTTACAGACATTATTGTGCAGGTGAATGTATTTAAATATATATATGATATATTGCAATATGATATACTATATGGCAATATAAGTAGAAAGAGTATGACATATTACAACCAACAGTATAATCAACTGTAAACAAACAGTATGGCTTCCAAAGAGTAGCATTAATATGAAAAATAATAAAATGTAAAATGCATCAAACAGTTTTTTCCCTCCTAAAACACAACACTGAACTGAAGAAGTATTTTCCCCACATTATAATGCAGAAAGAGCAGCTTTAATAGTAATAGTACTTTTGCTTAAACTAATGATAGAGATGCTTAAAGTAACATCCAACAGCAGAGACGGTTAGTAACCAGTGAGTTCACAATGTGAGCACATTGATGAGGGAGAAAAACATTTCACCGTCACCGTAGCAAATCAACAGCTCATCAGACTTCCATTCCTCCGTGTTGTGATTACGTTTAATGATGAACAGTTTGATGAGTGAGAGAGACGGAGGAGAAAGCTGATTACAGCCAATCAAAGCTTCCCGGTCTGATAGGAGTCTGAGGTTTCATGTGGAAAAACTGCAGCGATAAATGAGCCAGAAATGATGCTGCTTGGAAAGTAGCTGTTGATGTCAACAGTATAAGGTTTGCTGTTTATTCTGAGCATCTGTTGGAACAAACTGTGTCTGCATCAAATGCGAACGTTGGCACTGCATGATTAATTGCACTCTTATTGATTAGGTGCTCTTTGAGAAGATATTTAGACAGCATTTTGATAGTTTTAGGACACACGTATGTATAGCTTTGCTTGTATTTGAGAAATTTGGCTTGTTTTATGAAAGGCCATACATACATATGGTACACCTGTGCACCCCTCACAGCTTTGTTGCACGTAGGTGGGACAATTTACCCTTTTCTCCTTCTCTTATTGGTACATAATGACTTCACATAATTACCAGCGTCACTCCATCCAACTTCAACCCGAGCAGAGCTCCAATGAGCCAGAATAAGTGAAAAATCTTGTAATTATTACTAGGTATTAAATATATATGTGGTATTGATACTGAAACTTATGACGGTGTATTAGGACCAATGTGGTTGCTTAATAAAGAATATATATATTTTTCATTACCACATTTTTGCACTCCACTATTTTTCAGATTTTTTTTCTCATAATTTAAGACTTTATAATCACACAAATTTGTGATTTTCTTTCTCATAAATGTGTCACTTTATTCTCAGAGAATATTCAAGTTTTTTCCTTGTAAATTTGTGACTTTATGATCTCGCAAATTTGTGAGTTTTTTTCCCGTACATTTACAAGTTTTTCTCAGAATATTACCACCCTCCCCCGGATCCAATTTCTTTTTTTATTTATTTATTTTACCTACAATGGCCCTAATACGCCTCCGTAGAAACTGACATTGTTCTAGGGCCGATATGTGTTTATGCAAGTTGTGACAAGAGTGATATTTTTGAGAACAGTTTGAATTAAAACTTAATTTTGTGTAGCAAAAATGTGTTTTTTTTAATGCTTTCCTGTCCTGTTGTGAGCCCTTCTTATAGGGTCCCGACCCCGAGGTTGGGAACCACCTCATCAACAATATCCTGCTTTGTTTTAATCACAACATAATTAGTCGTTTCTAATAGTTTTGTTCGTTCAAAGCAGGGAAACACATGGTAGGGAAAAGCAAAGCAACAAAAGGAACAAGAATAATATATAATAGTCTCTACATTTTGACGCCTTCCCACCAACATGTTGCTCACAGTGTGAACATGAGGTTAATGTTTGAACCGCTGAATTAAAATAGTTTCCAGCATGTAACTTCTTGACCAGTTCCCTTTAACATGGGTCCACACACACACACCATCCCAGTCCCTCCAGCTGTCTCCACTGGGACCTTCACACTGACTTCCTCCTCTTGCCAAACACATTGTTGATGAGCTTGGCCATGGACTTGGAGCCACTGTAGCGTCGCCGGTCGGCTCTGTACTTGAGGTGCTCCATCACCTGCCGGATGAGCTGGGTGAAGAGGTTGGCGATGTCCTGGTAGCTCTCGGCGGCCGAGACCTCCTGGAAGTGACAGCGGTTCTCCTGAGCCAGGCAGCGGCCCTCGTCCTCACGTACCTGCCGGGCGTGACACAGGTCCTGCTTGTTCCCCACCAGACACACAGGAACCTCCACCTCCCTGAAACACACACAGTCAGTCAATGTGGACAGATGTGGAGCCAATAAAAGCATCAGTTTCCTGGATAATTACTGTAATGTAAACCTCTTCAACCCATCAGTGCAACGTTTTGTCCGGAGAAGCATTGTTCAAACTCACAGAACTTTATTTTATTTTGTAGACAAGATCCAAAGATTTAAAAGACACTGGATGCAATTCTGAACTATGGATGAACATCTGCAGTTAATCATTCAGTTTAACTGCAACTGAATGATTACTTATTGATGAGAATAGTAGACAATTAACACTTAACAAGTAACCACATTAAAATCCTAGACTGTATATAAAGATGGACGACCTGACAGCTTCACCAAAAGTGAAGCCAAAACATCTGGATCGCCCCCTGGTGGCTGGCTGCAGTATAGGTCATAAAGCCCACCTCCTCCATGTTAGCAGATGGGCCAAACTAAAAAGTTAAATACATTTCTCCCAAAGACGGTTTCTGTCATTTTAGATTTTTTTAGAGTTCTTATCATGCTGACGAATGTTCAACTGTTCATTTTTCTCATAAGTTTAGTTTTAATTAATTATTTGATGCTATAAAAAGGGTTTGAATCTCTTTGGATAAACTCAAAATGGCATTTATACCAAGCTAAAAACGAGACTGTTTTCAATTAACATGAGGTTTTGTTTTAACTGATAATGTCAGATAACCGTCCGTCAATATTCTCAGTTGAATTTTAAACACGTTCCTGATGTTGTTTACACTTTTTAACCCAAATCTTAATGTCGCAAGACCCCAAGTCACAAACAAATTTGTGAAAATATTTGCAAAAACTATTAAGCCTCAGAAAAGGATAGAGTTCATGTATCCTTGCACCGCATCGGAGTGCCTAAAAGTTTGTGGAAATAGTTTGACATAACAGGCCAACAGCTGCTCTGATCCACCAAGTCTCAACTTTCCGAAACTTTCCTCTGTCCTCTTCATAATAAAATAACCTCATTGTGCTTCTGACCCTTTGCAGTTCTCCATGCGCGCCTCCCGAATCTGCCGCAGGATGTTCTCGGCGTCGATGAAGGAAGTGCGGTCGCTGATGTTGTACACCACCACAAAGCCGTCGGCCCAGTCCACCGGCTCCTCCAGTATACACCTGGCCTCTGAGCTCTGCCAACGACAACACACGCTTTTATTTTGGTACCACGCTGAGATTAAATTCAGGTAGTATGTTTATCTTCCTGAAGGGCTTGTTTTTTCTTTTTTTTTTTTAGTTGAATTAAATGTTCTAGCCACTGATTTAATTAAATTAAACTCAATTTGATAAACTCGTGAGGCATTATATGCATTACAGAAGCTAAAACTGCCATGTCACTGTGACTTTATACTGCAGGTAACCATAGCAACATTGCTTCTTCTTCTTGTGGCCACGTCGCACAATAATTCAAACCGCTAAACCGGACTTAACCATGAACTAAACTGACTATGAAGTAGGGCTGGGCAATATGACGATATATATCATCAAAATGATATAAAAATGCCTATTGTATACATTTTTATATATTGTTTCTATTACGATATAGGCCAGGCCTATATTTCTTTATTTTTTCTCTATAATTTGACGTAAAACCGTGCAATGTTCATTTTACACTCAAGTTCTTAAAATGAGAAAATACTTCTCATTTGTGAAGTATTTATATTCACACAGGAGTATACAAAAATAGGCTTTACCATGTGGTTATTTCATATAGACTTTTTATTTATTGAATCACCGGAAAACATGCTATATTGTAATATATATCATTATCGAGATATGAAATTACCTATATCGTGAGATTATTGTCTAGCCATACGTCACAATTTTAACACAAACTATGTTTTTTTCAGTGGTAAATATACACAGCAAGGTGTCCGGATGTATAAAATAACAGACTTGACCTCCATCTCGTACATAATTTTCTTATATAGGGACACTTGTGGTGTTGCTTCTATAACTTGCTGCCCTGCATGCCTGACCAATACAGCGCCTAGTTATTTTTGCTAATAGAGGTGTTTTTAGCTTTCATAAAGGACACATTAAAAAGCTATTCAGTGTGGAATTACTCATTACACCTTATAGCCTATAAACGTATACATGACTGTTGTCCCATTTCTTCCAGAGCTATTTTTACTGCTGTTCTTGTCACCCTGAGAATAAGACTCTGTACAAGTTTCTGCGACCTTGAGGAGAAATAAACAGTGTAGGAAGGACAAGAGGCCCGGGGGCGGACATGTCCGAGCACTGTAAAAACTCACTTACCCCTTTCTCTTTATTGACTCATAGTTTCTTTATGCAGTGCAGGTCAGGAGGGCACGATATCCACTCAGTGTTTCTTATGAAAGAGCGGCCTTACAGTGACTTTAACCAACAAAGACAATGAACGTCTCTTGTTCTGCTGAGCCGAGGGGTTTTACAATAAAATACTAACTCCGCAGTAAAAAAGCCTCTCGGCTATTTGGTCTTCCTGAAAGAGACGTAAGCAGGTTATATGGTTCTTTTCTTCAAAGAGACAGCCACTGGCACACATCGCCTCGGGATACTCTCGTAAACCTTTTGGATTTAAGTGCCGTACGGATCGCACACGTGCCAGCCCAAAGGTAAATACCTGACCATGATTCATTCAAGGTCACGGGCAGACTGGAACCCGGACAGTTTTTACTGTTGTTATGGGAAACGCTTGTAGCTCCAAAATGAAAAATATTATGTTTTCACCTCAGCTGGAGGATTCAGATTTTTTTTTTTTACCATACTTGGGCTTTAAAAACTCTCAAACACTGAGGATACATTTAAAAATAATGCTAAAAATAGGAGAGCTTCTCTTGGCCCCTGACATTACGGAGACAGCTGGTTTTCTCCCAACACTGATGATTTATCAACATTTTTAGCAACAGTTATATTGCCACACACCTGTAAGTGATGACTGATCATGAGTCAAACTAAATGCTGGAATATGAAATCTGACTTCCAAATGGATGGCTTGAAATGAGGGAGGAAACCAAAGAACTCAAAACAAGTTTGGAGTCCAACTGCAGCTCTGCTTTTTTCAACCCAACCTCACAGGAAGGCATATAAATAGCACGATATTACAAGAACATTCAATATCATGAGGACATATTTTCACGTGTTATTTGGACGCAACACAACAAAACTACAGTAACGTCCGCAGTTGGGTTTAGGCAACAAAACCACTCACTTAGGTTTAGGAAAAACGTCATGGTTGGGCTTAAAATAAGTACATAAAGTAAATAAAATATGGAAACAACATATCATAAGTATGGAAAACATGTGACAAACATCACTAACTTAACTTACAAAACAAAACACCGGTCTCCTGGTTGAAAGTCCTGTGTCCTGAGCATATATTTACAGAGATGCGTTTACATTGCAGTCAGTACAGACTACATGGCGCACAAAATGACACGCCAAGAGCAAGAAAGGTGTTATTATTGCACGTTAAATGCCTTGAGCATTATCGTGTAATTCATACGCCTTTTCATGTGAATGGGCTGAAAAAACATCCACATAGTTGAGTATCCAAAGGTTTGCATCCAGTTAACGATATTAGTGATGTGTACCTGAGAGCAGGGGTCAAAAACTTCCAGATTCAGCTGCCTGCCATCAATTGACAGCCTCTTATGGTACAGCGAATCTGTAACGAGGATTAGGAAACAGTCAAAAATAAATAACAACATAATTCATTGGTTAAAATATCGACTCAAGGTATGAAAATCTAAATTCGTTGTTTTATGTGAACTAATTGCTTTTCCTTACCTGTCATGTTTTGTTTGTTTGTCTTATCTTTTTGTCTTAGTTTATTTTTGGGGATTTAAAGCATAGATTGTGTATAAGAAGTGGACCGTGACGTTACTCATTGGTTTGTGGACTGCTGTTTTGAAGCCTTGAGTTCTGCATTTTGGCCGTCGCCACCTTGGATTTATGCAACCAGAAGTGACACGAGAGGCTGGAGCAAAGTACAACCAAACGCTGAATAAGACATTTTTAGGCGACCAAAATATTATAATTAACTTTCATAAAGTGAAAAAACACTGTGAAAGGGTTAAAGTTGTAAGACCAAAACACGGACAACACCCAGACCGGACAACGCCGTGGTAGCGACCTGTCAATCACAAGGTAGCCACGCCCCTAAAGCATCCCCTGCTTTATGGTCTATTTGACTCTAAACGGGACCATAATTTACTAAATGAACATCATGCTTTATTAAAGATGCTGTATTGAGTCCACACCTCTGGGTGATATAGTGGCAAAATATATAAATACGGCTTTAATTAGATAAAATGTGAGAAACCATAAAATCGAGATACAGTGGATGTGCCCGAGAATAGGTTGCTGAATTTACTATTTTAATCTTTTTACAGCTGTAATCATTTTGAATTATGCTGCATACAGAAGGTATCCTGGATTGTTAATCTCATGAATGCTCAGGTGAAATCTATGCACCAGTAAATAACAACATCCATGTTGTCTGGAGATAAACTCTGTTCTCCAAAACCAAAACCTCCATCAAACCACAACCTCATCTTCATCACCTGGAAACACTTACTGGCGTTGGAGGCATATTCTCCGATGAAGCGCCTGGTCAGGAACCGCACAAGGACAGCTGGAGGAAAGAGACGAAATGAAAAACAACAAAAATGAATCATGGCATCATTACACTCTCATCCCTCACAGGTGGCAGCAGGGAGGGTTAATTGAACCCTCATTCACTCCCGCAGGCGCGGCGCGGTGCCAACAGTGGAGCGGTGAAACTGTATAGCCTCTCATGAAAGAGGCTGTATTGAGCCAGTTTGCATATTTGGCAAGCTGAATGGTTATATTTCCCCCTCTGCTTCACCTCCAGACTGAGAGCTACATATAAAACTGACTAGTTTGGGTCCCACAGATAATCAGTTTCAATGAAGGGCTGAAGTTTCTAGTGCGGATGGCGGTCAGTCATGGGCCTCTGACGGGGTTATGCTAAGGCTGCGGGGACACACAAATATGGATATGGCCCAAAAAGTTACTCATGCATGCAGACTGGAAAATGCAAAGGAAATTCAACACATAGGGCTTTAAGGCACAATTCTTTTGGGGCCTTCTTCACATCAACACTGATATATTCAGAGAGCAAAGCAATAAGACGACGATAAACGTGTACTGGAAGCAACAAGCGGTACTAAAATGGACACACACATGCTCACATACAGTCTCCAGAGGCTGCAGCATCTCCACAGTAACAGCTCTGCATCACTGCCAGGCAGCGAGAATGGAGACGTCCCATTGTTTTATGAAGCTTGAACACAACGCAGAGCACCACAGAGACTGAATACTGATATATATATGCAACAAGAACTCCAACAGCAATAACTCCTCTCCTCTGCCTCACCAGCATTTTTTCACTATAGTTTGACGTGCAGATTTAAGGTCACATGTAAACTGTTGAAAGGTTTGGAAAATAAGCTGATGGAGTTCAAAATACAGATTATTTTCTCACATATTACTTATGTCAACAAAGAGTAAGTGGCACCAACTCTCAGCACAGTACAGCAAAGCCAGAGTAAAAGGCTTCATCGAGGTAATTACAACATAAACAACACCAGTGGCGGCGGTGGGGAACTTTAGCTCCCCTAAAGGTAGAGCGCACCGACTCTGATGGATCAAACCTCAACGTATACGTCGTATTTTCTCATTTCCAACCTTGAAATCAGATCTGTGACAGATTAGTTTTAATCTAACAGAGGCCTTTCAAAATCAAGGATTCTCTGGAGGCGTAAATAATCAAATTATTTCACTTAAATCTCAACGAATGGAGCCAATAAAGTGTTTTGTTTTGGTTGTGTAACATGAAACCAAAGCCCAGTGGTAAATTCAGGCTTAGGTGTGGTACAACCTGAAAACAAGCAGCACCAGTTAAAGTTAGCCTATAGCTTAGCATCCGGCTGACTGAATTAGCCTGCCGAGATGTCAAACAGAAGTCTTTACTTTAGAGAGACCACAAAGAGGTGGTTGAACGCTCTGGAGAAATGGTAGTAAGTGGACCTTGTTTCACTTCTTGTCAAACTACTGTTTTCAAATTTGAGATTGAATAGTTGGCAGTTAGACCAGCCATTACAGTTAAGCAAACATGACCAGCGGTGAAATCGCTCTGCTCTGGCTGAGCCATTGTTTTCCTATGTGGAGAGCGGTGCCGCCCGACTATAGGCAAAGTGCTATCCTTGGCGTGGCGCACCGCTTGAAATTGCCGCCAAGAGCCGCGCTCAAAGTTCAAATTATTTCAACTTTGACCTCGGTTGCCGCTGACCTTTCAAAGTGCAACCAATGAGATAACAGCTGCAACTGTTGCTGTTGCCTAGAAATATCGACGTAGTTTCCTTGCTCTCTTTTTGATGACAAATTATACTGTTTAGCGCTGCGCTTTGCCACCTCAAGGTGAGCGAAGAGCATATTTCTTATCATGTGAAGGCAGCTTTAGCTAGTTAGCGTTTGCTCCAAACAGGGCTGCCTCATTTTAAGTCCAAACATCAATCCACAAATCACGACTTTTGTAGGTGTAAGTACATTTACTCAGGTACTGGTACAATATTGAGGTACTTGCATTTATATTTGACTTCCATTTTAGGCTCTTTTATACTTCTACTCTAGCCTACATTATGAAGGGAAATCCTCTACATTTATTTAGATTGAGATTAATAATAAAAAAATATAATCAACAAATAAATTATGATGGGTTATGATGGATAATGTGAAACTCACAAGCGAGCAGTAGGCTATATGAAGTTAAAAAAAACACATTAAAGTGATGTAGCTACAAGTTGGCCTAATATTCAATCATATAATATTATTGTGATTTTTCCATAATTAGTACTTCTACTTTTGGTAAGTAGGCTATATTATGATGCCAATAGGCCTGCTTTTATACTTTTACTTAGGCCTCAAACTAATTTTGAATGCAGGACAATCACAGTTTAGAGTATTTCTACTTTTACTTATCCCTAAGTAAAATATCTGAGTACTTCTTCCACCACTGAATAAATCACAGTTTCAGGCTTGGAAGCTTCTTCATACAGTATATTGAAACACTATACAACAGTTACAGATTTACCTTTATTTGAGTAAAAATACCTAAACGCAGACTATAAAATAAGCGTTATTCACTACATTTGATGTTGATCTTTCCAAATAACTTTAAAACAGTGAAATATCTTGGGACCTCTGTGGGATAGAACCTGCAAATCTGGATGATTCAATCTTACTTGAGTAAAAATGCATCAGTATTAGCATCAAAATACACTTAAAGTAGTCTGCAAAGTAACTAATATTGTCAAATAAAGTGGAGTAAAAAGTACAATATCTGCCTCTGAAATGTAGTGGAGAAAAGTATAAAGTAGCAAAAACTGGAAATACTTTACTCAGGTGATGTACAAGTACCTCAAAATTGTACTTAAGTACAGTACTTCAGTACATGTACTTTACATTGCATCACTGTTTTATTATGCACCAAAGATCATCATCATTTGAGTGAAAAGAAAGCAACAAATAGAGCTTTTAAATGCCCTCTATAAACAGTGCAGAGATGATAAAAACAGGTATTTCTCTCACCTGACTTCCCAGCCCCCTGGCTTCCCAGCAGGGCCAGCTTGATGTCGTTCATGCCTGAGCTCTGTCAGCTCCTCAGCTGGCTCTCAGTGTTGTGTGTCTGCTATCTGGGTGAGCGTAGGCACACTGAACGCTGCTCACAGTCCAGGCTGGATGGGATGAAGGACTGCCCCCCCTTCTCTTCCTCTTCAAAGGGCTGTTTCACTGTTTTAAAGCTGGAGGGAGAGGAGAGGAGAGGAGAGGAGGGAAAACTCTCTCTCTCTCTCTCTCTCTCTCTCTCTCTCTCTTTCTCTCTCTCTCTCTCTGTCTGTGTGCCAAGCGCTCCTTTACTCTCTCACACCTCTCTTTTCTCTGTTTTCTCTCTCTCTCTCCTGTATCCAACCAAGCTCTCTCAATCCATCTGTTTTTCTTCTTTCTTTCCCCTCTTGTGCCCATATATCCTCCTCCTTTCCCCTCCTACAGAGAGGTTACTCAAAGGTCATGGCTGACTAAACCTATTGTGCTGCTCCAACACTGTAACTGTAGTCCGGCTGCCATCTATGGACATTTGTGTTATTCTTCATACTGTAATGTTATGGAAGCCCACCAGGAAAAAGGAAAAAGATGAAGTGTTAGGAATGAATTACATCAATATAGGTCAAATTAATGCAACCCTGTCTCTTAGAAACTACTTTTTTGAGAAAACAAAATACCACCTGAAAGTTTGTTATCTACATATTACAGAGCGTATCTGCAAAACGTTTGCTGACAACATTTAATTTGCTTTTCCTACAATATCCGCGCTTTGAGTAAAATATCTGCTCCTAGAGACTAAAACAACACAACGCTTTTTATCCTAATGATGCTACTAAAGTCCTGCATATTGTACGCAGTAAAATTGATAAAAAATAGTGAGTCAAAATGATGCCATGATAGGTGAAAAGTTTGATTCACTAATTAAAAGCATTAAAGACGTAGGTCACATTTATGTATACTAAGTCAAAACTATGACTTTTTAAGTAACAAATTATACGAGTTTTGACTTACTAATAATTGAATTATTAAAAAAAATAATTAAATGCCATCCGCATTACGTTTTTATCAACATAACATAATGAGGAAACGTTTTTATTAACACATCTTGCATGTTGCCAAGCATTCATACTAAACATGTCTGCAGAACTTTTAGTGAAAATATATTTAATTTGTTTCTCTTCATTATTGGCTCTTGCGATGCAATATCTGTGTGTTGTAACTAAAGTATGATTAATGTCTTTTTATGGTAAACAATGAGTTGAAGCACAAGACAAGTGCTGTTTCATAATCTAACATTAAAACAAAACCGGTTGCCTAAACGTAACCACACGCTTCCTCCAAGTGCTGCACTTACACTGACTTTGTAAGTCACAATTATAAATTAATTTCCCATAATTACGACATAACGTGAGTATTTTTATTTTTGTCATTCACAACTGTCCGTCTGTTTTTTTCTGGCAGAATTGGGCTTCCATATAATGTGGCTCCATATACAGTTAAAATCAAGAAACTAGCATTTTTATTTCCCCGGGTGTTGGAGTTATTTTTGACCTCTCTGTGATACGAACTGGCAACTTCCCACTGAGTCCAGTGTTAATAATAGTCTGGCTTCAAGGAAAGTCATTTTATTGAAATTGAATCAATGTATTTTTATGGAGGGAAAGGCAGTGATATGATGGGGGGGGGGAATTTTGATGACTTTGGTTATGTACTTTATCAACCGTACTGCTCGCCAGACTGAAGCAATATAGTAAAAGTTGAGGCTTTTGAGTTCCGTGTAGGAGGGAAACCATGAGAAGGCCAGCAATAAAAACACTGATTAGAGCATCAGTCAAACTCCTGACATGAAACTGAATCGATTCAGACGAGCAATCCATTTCCTTCAGCTTCAGTCGCCACACAAAATGTGGCACATGCAGCCAATAAATCATCCTCCAGTAGCTTCGATTTCACAGACGCTAACGTCAGCCAACAAAATGAATATTCTTCAGACTAAAAACCACATCTTTGTCCCCCCTGAACCTCCTGCATGCGGCATTTTGGACCCATTTCCAAATTATCTTCATTATTATCTCTGCCAGGAGATAATAGGATCGGTCGTGTGAGTGTGTGCCTGCGTGTGTGCATCTCTGTGTCTGTCCACGGCTAATCTCGCATACTGCAGCACCAAACTGCAGAATATTCTGGGTGGTCATTTCTGGCTGCATGCTCAAGGACCTCTCGTGGTTGCAGCGACTCACACACTCTCAAAACACCTTTTATTGCCTGTTTGATACTGCCATTGATTGACTGCTGACTCCTCACTCACTACTCTTAAGGCCTTCACACACTGGCAGTGTTTTCTTCGTACTCTTAATTCACACGTCAATATATTTTTTCTAACTGCTGTTTTTGTCATGAGTACCTTCACACAGAAAGCGAATATCATTTTCATCCAGAACAAAGTCAATTTTCTGGTCTTTTGCACTACGAAAAACATCACCATCAACCAATCGTGTTGTGTGGAACGGGTTGAGTTGTGCTTATGAAACAACAGCACGGAGGAACCGTAGTCCGAACCAAGACAACAAACTTTATTGCTCCTTTCAACGTTGACAAAGGCAACACAGACCAGATCCACTCCTTCCAGTCTTACCTTTCACAATAAAAGACCTAGATATATATTATTCGCAGGCGAGTATTTCGCATTTTTGTGTTGTTTATTCATCACGCCCCCGATGTGTAACGACCTTTAACCATGGCGTAAGTGAGACACAGTTTGCTCACTTTTATTCTTTTGGACTGCTAACAGCTAATGGAACTACAGTCACAGCTGACTGTATCACCGCAGCTCAGCCGCTGCTCTGCCGCTGCTCTGCCGCTGCTCAGCCGCTGCTCTACGGCCAGAGACACAGTTATTCTGTGCCTTTTGATTGAGTATCAACCTCACTTTTTACATGCGTTTTGTCAAAAAAAATAGACTTGAGGCCTAAATAAACGCTTCAAGTTACGGTTACACCGGTGAGACGGCAGAGAAAGGTCTAGAGAAAGGTGACAGCTCTGACGCATGCGTCTCAGCTCCGTCTCCAACCTGATCTCACGGGAAGGCGTATAAATGACACGATATTACAAGGACATTTCGCATGTTAGGAGAACGTATTTTAGTCTTTTTGCGTGTCATTTGTATGCAAACAACAAAACTGCAGTTAGGCAACAATACCACTTTAGTTAGGTTTAGGAAAAAACATCATGGTTGGGCTGAAAAAAACTACGTAAACTAAGTAGAATATGTACAGAAACAACTTAACATAAGGACAGAAAACATGTCACAAAGTCACTAATGTAATTTAAAAAACAAAACACCAGTCTCCTGGTTTAACGTCCTGTGTTTGTTGGACCTGCCCACCAGCTCTGAGCATAGCATATTTATGCAGATGCATTTACATTGCAGTTAGTTCAGACTATATGGCGTACAAATGACATGCCAAAGCAAGAACAGAGGTTTTATTGCACGCCTTTACCTTGCGGAGTATTGTCATTTATACGCCTTCCCGTGAGATCAGGTTGGAGAAGGAGCTGAGACGCAGAGCTGTCACCTTTATGTTTGCGTGCAAAGTCAGTGACCCTCTTTCAAAAGAAAGTCTTAAGATTTTTTTTAGAGGCGGCTGTCATGAGTTGGCTGCACTTGTCTTGGTGTTAACGGCATTTCACAAAAAAAAATACAACACTGTTTTAAGTCTTAATTTTGGGTTTTTACATAGTTTATATATGATTTATAATGGTTGGAAAGAATACCCCAACATTTAGGATTACCCTGGCCCGATCCTTTCAAACATTACAAATGTAAACACGGCTTTTACAGTTTAAAAATACAGCACATTATTCCACATGTTAGTCTTTGCATCAAGAAAGCTGTCAATCACTCTGAGAATGAAGAAAATGTTTCAAAACCTCCTTTTTTTTGGAGATCGAGCCGCTCCCTTTGTGTTGACTTTAGGATCATGGAGTTGGATCTTTAAATACAATAAAACAAAAGCTGAAATGAAAACAGCCTGGCCACATTATGTGTGTCTAAAGCCATTTATATTCCACGGCACGCCGACTGGATGGGCTTTTGAAATGTTTACCAAATTATGCTGTTTCCATTCAGCGATGTTTAGATATCATATACCCTGCAAATCAGCTTGCATGAGGCAAAGTAATTGGTACCACGTTTTAGGGGTTCAGATGAGGACTGAAATCACTGAAAACACATCACTTAAATTATTTGACTCGCTCATCAGAAGGAAGCAGAATATTGGAAAATAGAGAGATTAATATTGTATATTGGTAAAATGTGTTTGTCCCAATCATACCTCATCTCAAACTAGAAAAGTATGAATTTTAATCAGCCTTGAAACTCTTGAGCTTCGTGACCTCCATCAGCTGCAGAAAATACATTATGCTCCAACAAGACAAGAATTTTAATAAAATCACTTTTCCTCTCATGCTTCTCATCGCCCGTACAAAAGAAGAAAGAAGTTTATTCAAGTATGATATTAGTATACTTATTTCAAAACGATTATAAAGATTACTTTTTATGTACTTATCAGAGATGAACTTAACAAAATTATACTTAAGTGTACTTGACTTATACCGACAAGTATACAGAAAAGTCTAAATGTACTTGGCAAGTATTCAGAAAAGTCCAAGTATACTTGACTTATACTGAAAAGTATACAGAAATGTGTAAGTATATTTAACTAAATACTATAAGTTAACTTAAAGAAAACTTACAAGTATATTTGCAGTAAAAAAACAAACAACTAAACTAGTAGTTTACTGAGAGTATTCTTTAAAGTACACTTTCAGAAACTAAAAAGTGTGTTACAAGTATAAACTAACAGTATACCTAAAACTTCACTTGTAGTAGAGTTCATTTTATTAGTTGCAGTACAAAACTTGGATGTAAACTAGTTGTGTACTCAAAGTTTACCACTCTTACATTTAAAGTATATTTAAAAGTATATTTTTATAAATTAAAAAGTGGGCCAGTAATACACTTTCAAGTATACTACTATTGATAATAGTATACTTATTACATAATGTATACTTGGCTTATACCGACAAGTATACAGAAAAGTCTAAGTATACTTGGCTTATACTTGTATTTAATTTTTTGATCGATACCTAAAAGTTCCCTTGTAGTATAGTTAATTTTATAGTTGCTGTACAAAACTCGGATGTAAACTAGTTGTGTACTCAAAGTTTACTCTTACATTTAAAGTATACTTAAGAGTATACTTTTATAAACTAAAAAGTAGGCTAGTATTGAAGTAGTACACTTACAAGTATACTACTAGTACATTGATATTAGTATACTTATTGCTTAACAGGATTATACTTGAACTATACTTAAGTTTACATCATAACATAAACTTGAATACTTCTTTTTTGTAAGGGCATCCAAACTTCTCAGATGACGTTCCCGTTGTTCCCGTTGTAATCAGGAAGAACAACATTCCTGTGTTTAACGTGCAGACAGCGGAGGACTCAGCCATCCGTGGCAGCTTTTAATCAGGCAGAGAGGAAAACACCGTTTCTCCTGAGCTGATCAACACGTGGCTGCTGAGAAGCTTTCACATGGGACGACGTCATGTGCCCACTAAACTACACACACACACGCCAAGACACACATTATTCTCAGCAGCTGCGCACACACACACACACAGGAAACCTCAACAAATCAATATCAAAGGGCACCACAGTACGACATCATTACATAATGTCTGTGCACCAGGAATCCGTCTGGAAGGTTTCTGTTTATTCTGTGAATAATGAGTTTATCTACCATGTTTGACATGAGAATAGTTATGTTGGACTGGAAACGTCCTCGTGGCGGCGAGCCAAACAGGAGACGCCATTTCAAAACTGAATGGTTCCTGTTACTGAATGTCACTGGAATTATAGGATCCTGATATTTATTTCAGAGATCTTGGAGAAAGAAATATTTAGTTGTATTTACACTCTGATGCGTCTAGTTTAGTTTAGTTTAGCTTATCTTTTTTAGAGCAATTCACTTTGTCTTTGACTTATAGTGACAAATTTATAATACAGAAATAGGCCTACTTAGTGTGTAACAAATTAAAATATATATTAACAAGGTAAATCGGACGAAGCATGTTTAGTTAATTTTAGCTTACTTTAGCCATCTTGGCTTAGCTTCATTTAGCCGTATTAGCTAATTGAGCTTAGTTTAGTGCTCGAGTAGTGATGTTATAAAAACAAAATAATAACTGTATGAAGCTTGTTTAGTTCATTAGCTTATATTAACCACCTTAGCTTAGCTAGTTAAGTTGTTTCATTTGTTGTACCTTATCTTAGCCTTAGCTTAATGTATCTTAATTTAGCTTAATGGCCTAGTAATGTGTTAAGAATAAAATAAACAAATATGCTCAGTGTGGAAAAAAAATGGGTGAAGCTTATTTAGTTGTTTAGTTCATTGTAACGTTATCTTAGCTATCTCAATATTTAAAAAACTAAGATAAAGCTTATCTTAGCTTGGTTGTCCAGTTTATTGTAACGTAGCCTAACATTAACTTAATTTAGTTTAACTTGACTTAGGTTAGTAATTTAGTTAGTATATGTAATAGTATGGTCTTCATGACTTGCTTTTACTTGACAAACATACTTTGTGATGTGCTATTGTGTGTATTGTGTGTTTTGTATGTTCTTTCTTGTATGACTGTAGTATGTTTATTTGTTTTTACCTGCCAAGGGACTACAGTTGTGAATTAGTTTAAAGCTATAATCTGGTACGGTGCATCAAATGGTGACATTTATGTTTTTCACTGTACATGGTCCCTTTTAAATAAAATAATAAAATAAATAAATAGTTAGTCTATGTAATAAAAAACAAAATAATAAATTAAAAATACTGATTGTGCAAATAACAAACATATAAACATGACAAGCAACACGGTACAAAATGATACAAGACAAGATACAATCAGACTTAACTTAGACTTTTAATTATAAAGCTTTTTTTCTCAAATGTTTTTGTATTTATGTATTTGTATGTATGTCTGTAAGTGTTTATATATATATACATATATATATATGTATATATATATTGGATATTTTGTGGATGTATAATTCATGAGCAGTTTGCAATAAAAGTATTAAAAATAATTAATATCTACAAATAATCAGCAAATAATTATCACCTTAATTTTGAGACAGGTGATCACAGAGAGGATTGTTAATCTCTACCAAATATTTACAACATGTTTTACTACAGTTTCAAATTTTTTAGGGAAATGTTGGTTTTCTTTTATGCCAAAAAACTGGCAGAACGTTGTTGTTGTTGTTGTTCTCGTGCAAAATGTGTAAAAATGATGGAAGGATGGAAGGAGTGAATAAATGGAAAGAAAAATCCCAACTATCTATCTTTTTCAAGAAACCCAAACGTTTGATTTTGTTACAGGAAAAGACAGGATTTATGGGAAAACGTGGCCTTAATCTTCAGCCATTTTTACAGAAACACCTCTGACTTGAGATGGCAGCTATCGATCATTTCCGACAGAGGTCTCACTCTGTAATGGTTCCAAGAAATCTGAGTGACTTTCATGTTTAAAATGGCGCCTTTTCAATCCAAAGCTCACGATTGTCCTTTTACTGTCCCGTCATGTCTGTTGGGTCGGTCGTAGTCGTTCGTTCCTTTCACAGATTCACACAAACATCTTGAACATGTTACTGTACTGAACCAACGTCGTCAGTGTGACAGCTGGATTGATGAAGTGTAGAGGCAGCGGCTGTATGATCACAAAGAAATTGTATGACACCCTTCATTCCCCTTCTTCTTCTTCTGGTCTCCCCTCAAGCTTGCTGCCCAAATTTGGGCATCAGGGAGTCGTTTTCGACATGTTTTCGACATGTTTCCACATCTGAGATGTTGAAATTGATGAAGTGGAAACGACTGATGACTGATGGTGTGTCGCTGGTCTTTGAGCTTATTCTATTTTGAGGACTGTGGCTTTAAAAGCATCCAAATATCTGTCTTCGGCGCAAGAACTCTCTCAAGTTAAATGTGAAAAATGATGTGCAACATCATCTTCTTTATGTGTGATATATCCCGGAGCTTTCACACTGAGATACAGTCATAAATAAAGTCAAACACGTCTCTGCTGAGCCAGCTTTCCTACCCCTATAAGATCAGCTTTGGTCATAAAACTAAAAGGATGTACATATTTTTCAGTATCAGCTCTGCTCTCAACACCGTCCAAAGAAAACATCATACACTCATCCCACTCTGAGACATGATGTGCTTTAATGCAGTAACACTTATCAACACCGTAAGTGAGTCAGAATGACCCTAAATAACACAAAGAGTACCAACAAATCTTCCCTCATGAAAAAGTAGCACATCAAGTTTATTTTATAAAGTATACTTATGAAAAGAAGGAAAGTATATTTCCCCCAAGTATACTTTATGTAGTAAGTATATTATTATCAATGTACGAGTAGTATAATTGTAAGTGTACTACTTCAATGCTTAATTAATAAAAAATTGGCCCACTTTTTAGTTCATGAAAATATACTTTTATACTTTAAGTGTAAGAATAGTAAACTGTAAGTACACCACTAGTTTACATCTGAGTTTTATTTTGTACTAAACTGTACTATAGGTATACTGGTAGTACTTAGCCAATGATTTATGTATTACATAAAGAGACATAAATCTAATTTGTTTTTCTTGCGTTCCTCCACGGTGAACGGGAAATTGAAAAACGTACAAACTTCTTGATGAATTGAAGTAAATTCATATCAAAACCATCGCTTACAAACTCTCATACACTTTAATAGGCTACTCTATCAAACAGAAAGCACAACTACAAGCCATTAATTAATTGGAATTTATTTAAAAAAAACTCCCTGAATCATGACATTAGCTACCAGGTTACATTTGTGTAGCAATAAGTCGCACAATGATGAGATTAGTTTTGGTTTTCCACAGCCGCTTCTCAAGCCTAAGGGCCCTATTTTAACCATTATATGCTATTTTAGCATATAATTATTAAATAATGTTCATAATAAAGTAATTTCGGTACATTTTGAGGTAAATATTGGAGTAATTTGCCAGTAATTCAAATGAAAGTTCAAATAGGTTACTTGCTAATTATCACCTAATTACCATGAAATTTGCGGACCTGTAAAACTCTCTATTATTACTTTCTACTACTCAAAAAGAAAGCACAACTACAAGCCAAGTATACCTTTCTGTAGGCTTATAAGGCAAGAATACTTAATCATACTTTTATAAAATATATCTCGATCAAAAGATTAAGTACAAGTATAAGCCAAGTAGACTTTTCTGTATACTTAGCAATATAAACTAAGTAAACTTAAGTATACTTTTGTTAAGTATACTCTCTTATTTTTAATTTAATAGAAGTGTACTAATAGCACTTGAATAAACCTCTTTTTGGGTCGGCGGGCAGCTTTTTGGAGGCTGTTTACATGTTAAACAACTGTCCCCAAAGTGATGAATGTGAATATCAGGTGTCTAATCGTGGCTAATGCATGCTCTTGAGTTTGGTCTAAACATTAGATGTGGGTCTTATCTCAAAGACGAATCGCTGCAGCTTCTTTTTGTGTGATTCACCAAAACCAAGAGAGAGGAGCTGCATGAGTCTTTTGATGTTCTTAAATGAAACATCTGCACATTACAACACAGAGGAAAAAAGAGAAGAGGGAGAAAGAAAGAGAGCAGGCATGTGACTGAGGTTTACTGGGCTGAATAAAGTGGGTTTAAAAGACACAAGAGGGGAATAAACCTCCCTTTGAAAACATCTCACGGCCAATTTCCCCCCCATTTTATCTTAACATTAGCCACAGGGCTGCTGGCCGCCTCAAAGCTCCCCTCATCTCTCTCTGGATGTCTTCATTCAATGGCTGACATCTTTTAGATCCCAGTTGACGTACACACAGATCAAAGTGTTTAAGGCCGGCACAGAGTGGGTTTTATCAGTGGTTGCTACAGATTTTGTCCATTTGAAAGTCTTTTATTGGGTTCCGGGAGTAAAAGCACTCATGGTGCAGCTTCCTTGATAGATTATATTACATAGAAAAGCAATTTGACAAAAGTGTATGAAAGTATGAGCTCTCTGGCACAAATGGCAAAAAAAAACAGTCACTCTGTGCTCTGTCTTGTTTGACAAATTGCGCTTGGAAGAACAAAATGTCCTGAAACACTTAAAAAAAAGAGAAGACTATCATATTTAAGAGATGAAAATTGAAAAACCACAGTCAGAAACTGACAGCAACAAGGCAACAGAGAGCAGACCACCGAGGACTGCAGCAGCAGAGTCCAGGACAAACAAAACAGATGAATCGTGAGAAAACGTTTGATTTATTTAGAGATAATTCAAAAGAAAACGTGAAAGAAATGCAACATGTCCTCCTTTAAATGATTAATCTGACACAAGTTATGAGATATGAGGATCCTGTGGATTTCAATGGGCGTCACCACGACAAAAAGAACAGTTGCTCAATTTATCATTATAATTTATTTAGAGGAAATTCCAAAAAAAATGTGAAAAGCATCTTGATATTACTACTTACCAAACTATTCCACTTTTCAGCACCTCTTTCTGATAACTCTGCAGTTAAAGCAACATGTTCTCATCCCAACTCATCATACACTGACGCTTCATCAGGACCCCTTGGCGTCACACTGGGTGACCCAGCGCGTCAGACTCTGCACTGCTGTTGCACAAAACACCTGGTTAACAATGTGAATTCAAACAAAAAGACTTGCTTAGGTTTAGTCAACAAAACCCCTTAGTTAAGTTTAGGAAAAACATCATGGCTTGGCTTAAAATTACTGTTTGTAAAGTGAAAGTGTAACTTAATGTTGAACACAAAAACAAACATCACGTTGTTGGTTTCACACGGGACATAAACAGTTGTCTTTTTGTTCATTAAACTACGTCACCACACTGCTCGACCAATTTATCCACTATATGGGCGTGATAAAGCGCCAATATTTGGTGCCTTAGGAATGAGAATGGTCTGGTTATAATAATAATATTAGTAAGTCATTAATTAAGGTTTTTGAGTTTCTCATTTCTAAGCCATCGGTAAACGTTTGTCAATCAACTGCGTTTATAAATGTTAATAAATAACATTTAATATTTAATAAATTAATTAATATAGTAATCGTAAGTTCTTTATAAATGTTTTTTGGTTCAAACAGGTCAAACACTCTATACTATATATAGGAGGGTTCTTCTAGCTAAAAAGACAGAGCAAGTTTGATAATGGAGGATTTTCCACAACCTGGCAACCCAAACTTTGTTCCTCTGATGGCTTGCAAATTAAGTATTATTAAATTATTTGATAACCATCAATAAAGTGATTAAAAAGGCTTATAACTCTTTATAAAGGGAGTAAAACAAGTACATAATTTCCCTATAAAATAACATAAATTGGAAATACTCAAGTAAAAATTGTCCATAAATACACTACTATACAGAGGGCATCTAGTTGAAGCTAATTATTATACACAAACTACAGCAGATTCAGGATAACAACAACAAACTGTGTGCATGTTTCTGTCTTCCTGTGACGCTCCCCCACTGAATCCCAGTCACAACAAGACATTCAGTTCATGACATGAAACATTTTATTTAAGCCTTCACAGTGTTTCAATGACATCACTCTGCATGATGTCATCGAGGTCACTGAGACATTACAGCCCCAATAGGATGATGGAGTTCATCATCAGCGGCCTCTGAGGTGACGCCAGCAAGGAAATCTGCTCTGAAGGAGAATATATCGAGTTATGGTCCTTTTTACTGTCTGAGGAATTTACGTTTCTCCTAATTATAGGCCTATAAAACTTCAACATTTCCTTATTTCTGTGCATTTTTTTAAATCCAGAGCATGTTAAATATAGCTTGAGAGGTGCTGCTGTCCGAGCTAAGATGCCTGAAATGAGAGGATAAAAGAGTGCTTTTGAGAGATTATTTCTTGAACATGATATGCATTTTCTTGCTGTTGTTGTCATGTGATCGATCAGAAGCATCAGAAGTGTAATTTCATAAAGATTTTCAGCAGTTTTGTCTAAAACTCTGTGTCATCATTGAGACATGTCCACCCATCTAAACGCACACAATGACATAAAGACACAAAACTTGGGTACAATAAAATGTAGGACAAAAAAATTAAAGGAGTAAATCTATTTAATGTAATTTATTGTCTTGCTCTGTGGTCATTTTGTCCCTCAAAGCAAGATTGAATGACAAAAACAAATCAGACAAACCCTGATGATCTCTAAATCTGCTGACTGTGTGCAGAAACCGGCAGGGAGTGATAAGGATCATTTAAATGGATAAAAAGAAAATAAAAAAACTTTCAAACCTTTGACTGTATGTTCAAAAGATCCAAAATAAAGTCTTAGATACAAACACGCCCCCTGGTGGGGGAGTTGTGTAATAACAGCAAGGGCCTGGAGAAGAACAAAACAAAAAGATTGTACCTCAAAGCCCTGTTTAAAACATTACAAAAAACATATTGTAATAAGTGTTAAAAGCAAGACAAAGCTTTCCAAAGAAGTCAAACTGGGCTGTATAATTACAGGCTGCATTCAAACCGCACTGTCCTCTCTCTCACCATGGCAAAGCAGTCCAACGATAAAGTACCAAATACATCTGTTTTGTTTGTAATTTATTTATAATATGCACAATGTTACATGTGAGGCTGGGGATATAAACCAAACACAGTGTCATTCTTTTTTATTTTATTTTATTTTATTTTAGATTATTTCTTTTGGGAAATAATTATTGTAGTTAAAATAAACTGTCAAGACTTTTAAAAAAAGAACTTAAAGGAACAGTGTGTAACATTTCGCGGGATCTGTTAGCAGAAATTAAATTTAATATTTATAACTATGTTTTCTTTAGTATATAATCACCTGAAACTAAGAATCGTTGTGTGTTCATTAACTTAGAATGACTCCTTCATATCTACATAGGGAGCGGGTCCTCACTGCAGCAGGTAGCTACTGAATGAAGTTGAAAAACAAAAAAACGTTCTATCTGTAAAGTTAAATGTCCATTTAAATAAGGACATACAAATCAAGTTTTACAAACTTTTACAAGCATGCACTTTCACAACTTCTCATGCAAATCCTGAATTTCAGTCCACAAAGTGTTCGATTACAGCTAAAGCACATAACATTTTCATAACATATTTGAAGTCCATGTATCTGGACCTCAACACCAGACAGAATCTGCCTTGAAAGTCTCTGAAGTTCAAATTGGGGAATATGTGTTTTATATAATAGCCTATACAGTTTCGCTCTGTTGTGTTTTGTAGAGTTTTTCTTTGTACTTGTTCTCACTTTGTTTCTCGCTGATTGATGGAGGGACTTGTTGTAGTTTTTTATAAGCGTTTAGAAATCCGTTGAATCGTAATAGCGACCAAAAATTTACATTATTACAGTTAGCAATATTACGAAAGAGTGGAAAACCAGGTTTCCTCTACGCTTATATGACCATGTACTATATACATCACTTAGTAGAGTTGTACTGAAGCACAATCTAAGTCATCACACACACTAAAAAACATACAATTAAGAAATAGATTGACCTTTCTTTCAGAAGAACAAAAATAATGTGATTCATTTGTATTTTATGGATTTCAGTCTAACGGTATCAATCCATTCAAAAAAAAAAAAGTTTCCACCTGAAAGTCTGTGAAAAGATCTGAAATGTGAAAAAGACTCAACCTGAAGATTTCCCCACAATGAGCTCTTCTTCATGAAAAAGTAAAAAGTACAAAAAGGATTGTCACGTTTTTTCAAAGTCAATAAAGAACTCAACACGTCCTCCATGTATTAAAAAAGGGCTTTAAGGCAACAACATACAACTCTACATGCGTTGTTAGTTACAGGTAATATCTCTTCCCACTAAAGACGAATCTCCTCTTCCTGTGGTTCTCCTTCCTCTTCCTGCTGAGCCACCGGAGGCGAGCGCTGTCCGTTCGGTCCTGGCTGGCCGTCGGGAACGTCCGCTCGGGAAAAATCTCCTTCAGTTTGCTCAAGAAAAACAGCTCCAGGCTTCGACCGGCCTGGGCCACCTCTGAGTCTGGCTGCACGGCAGGAAGAGATGAACGTAAAAATCACAAAGATAAGAGGCTATTTCTATAGCTTAAAACTTTATTTATCCAGAGATAGTGGACTTACAACGGGCTAGTTCACTTTATTTCACAGGCCTGCACACTTGGGCCAGTTGAGACAGTTCTAAGATCAGACTGATAATGGAGTTTAAATGTAGATATCTCAACAACTATTTTATAGATTGCCATGAAGTTTGGTACAAACATTCGAGGTTTGCAGAGGATGACTATACTTGTTGAACCTCTTACTTTTATCTAGTGCGACCTCTCCTTTAGGGCGCCAGCGCACTCGACCGACTACCATTTTCTGAGTAGCAGGCGCAGCTTTAGAGCTGGAGTGAAGATACTCCAGAAGGTACCCATTGGTACCAACAAGGTCATGCTACTATGTCAGGAAGGAGGCTAAATAACGCTCCGAAGTTGGGCTAAATTTTGGCGAGGAAAAACTGGCATGGCAAGTTTCAAAAGGGTCCCTTGACCTCTGACCTCCAGATATGGGAATGAAAATGGGTTCTATGGGTACCCACGAGTCTAAAGCTGAGACTCTTGCGGATGCAATGTGCCCAATTATATTCATGTGTAATGATGTTAGTCTCCCCATAAAACAGACAAAAACAGATCTATGAAAACGAGTTGTGGAGTGGATTTTATGATCAAATACCTGTAGTAAGTAATGGCATTCCCATCTGACTCAGCTGTACTTTGTTTTCAGTGCTAATTAGCACAAGGTGGGGTTAGATTACTTTGAAATGTAGTCAGTTACTGAATACAAATTACATGGCAATATTTTAAATTAGTAACAACAAATGTAATCTAATCTGAATACATTTGGATTACTTAATAATCAAACACTGAAACATTGAACCTTATACTATGAAAAACTGGACGCAGCCACAAAAATTTGAGTTCCACAAATATTCTTTTTTCTCTTTCAACATCTCAAAACATTTTTAATGCAAATTACATGCATTTTGCTTTTTCAGCATTTCGTCAAATCAAATTAAACTTGAACTGTATTGGCACAAACTGCAGCTGTATTGTTATGTGTGTATATTCTACAACGTGTGGGAGGATGTTTGTTTTGTGTAAGTTTTTGTTGCTGCTGTTTTTTTAATCAAAGGCCACATGGAGGACTTTGCTCTTGACACGCAAGAGGAGCACTTACTCAAAATGTTCATCTTCCTTTTTCAATGTAAATAAAAAAAGGAATAAAAAATCCATTATCCTAAAATTACCATTAAAAAAATAAAATAAGTTAAATCACCATTAACAAAACTGGCAACCTGAGAGGAGCAACTTCGATATACAGTATTTGGACAAATCTATTACCCTCACAAAAACATGCTGGCATGAACGTATATTTTAAAGACGTATTAAAAAATGCAATCAAGTAATCTTTGACAATGTAACTATAATCTGACTGCAATTTGTGTTTTTTAATCTGGTCTGATTATACTTATTTATTTTGGGTAATCTGATCATCCAGAATACATTTAGGGCCTAACCCGTTACTGCCCAACATGTTAAACATTACACCTGCTAAACATCAGCATGTTAGCGTTGTTATTGTGAGCAAATTTCCCCGCTGTGGGACTAATGAAGGAATATTTGATCTTATTTTATCTAGCTCAAAGTAGTCTACTGGCGTCTGAACAGCCTCACACAGCTGTCAGCATGGCTCTTGTTAGACATCACCTGAGATTTAAAGGGGACATATCGTATCAATTTCAGGTTGTTACTTGTATCTTGTGTTTCTACTAGAACATGTTTACATGCTGTAATGTTTAAAAAAAACACTTTATTTTCCTCATACTGTCTGCCTGAATATGCCTGTATTCACCCTCTGCCTGAAACGCTCCGTTTTAGTGCTTTTCAACGGAATTGCGTTGCTAGGCAACAGTTTGGGTCCATGTTTACTTCCTGTCAGCTGATATTATTTACATACACTGCAACAGGAAATAAACACTTTAATTTAGAATGTTTACGTTTAAAACCATGTAAAAGTCTAAATATTGTATATATGTGACATCACAAATGGATAGAAATCCTAACGGCTTGTTTCAAACCCACAATTTCTGAATACAGACTGTGTGTAATTCTCCGTATATTGAGCGTTTTGGTAGTTTAACAGTATTTATAAAGCACTTAAACCTGCTTTATAATATAAAAGACATGAAAATCGCACTTTTTATAATATGGGACCTTTAACATTAATTGGCAGATGGACGCAGCCTGATTGACAATCGCTACATAAAGAAATCAAAAGTGTAAAAGTGGCCTAGTTTTTCTGTTACATGTGGAACTTATTCCCGCAGGTTACAGTGCAGAAATAATTCAATTACACTAGAAATTAGATTAAGGCGGGAAATCCACTCACGTAATTGAACGTAGCGCAGTTCTTGAACATCAGCAGGACGTCATCCACAAACTGCTCGGCGGTGAAGTAGTGGAGCGTGTTGCTCTTGTCCAGTTTCCTGCGGATCACCGACAGGTCGATGGGCCTCTTGATGATCTGGTAGTAGTTTTGGGCCTGGAGCACATTCACACAGATTACATCATTGTTTTCATTTGAATATTTTGTTATGAAAGGTCAGTGGAACATTTTACGTGTTCAGTAAGCCAGTGTTTTCTCTTCTCAACCATTACATGTCATCACTTTGAGCTGTTTTAAATGAGGCCAGCAGTGTAGCCTTTCTCTTTATTATTGCTAAATGATTAAATACTTAGGATAGGTTAAAGGCAGAGTTCAAATTTCATGTATGTACCTGTATGTTTACTGTATATGACAATTAAAGGTTTCTTCTTCTTCTTTGTTCCTTTTGATTTATTGTAGGCAAACTTGAAAAAAGTCATTTATCAAGATAAAAAATAGGTGAATTTGTTGAAATTGTATATATAGATATGTAATGTTGATGTGTTACTGAATGACATCTTTTATAATGTATTTTCGATTTCACTAATAGTGGTGTCATATAATCCCGTGTAGATTGAGCCCAATATTTCTTTTTTATATATTTATAACTTTCTTAAAGGAACAGTGTGTAGTAGCATTCAGGGGGATTTATTGTTAGAAATGGAATATAATATGAATAACTAGTGTATAATCACCTAAAAATAAGAATCATTGTGTTTTCGTTACCTTAGAATGAGCCGTTTATATCTACATAGGGAGCGGGTCCACTTCACGGAGTCGACCGTGTTTCTACAGTAGCCCAAAACTGACAAACCAAACACTGGCTCTAGATAGGGCCAGTTGCGTTTTCACGTTTTCGCGTCGTCCACCGTAGTTCTTCGACACGCTTTTCACACGGGCAAAGTTTCAGTTGGTTGCAATCTGCACTAGATGCCACCAAACCCTACACACTGCACCTCTAGTACAGACTGTCATTATGACATATATATTTGTACACTGATATATGTTATATTCAGTGCTGTCAGGGTGATTTATTTTATGTGATTTTACTATAAGATAGACGTGTTTTTAATGTAAATCTGTTGGACTGACCAGGGTGCTGACAGGCTCATGGAACGGAGCGCTGAGTGTGTGACGGTACAACAGCAGAGTCAGCTTCTCACACCTCTGAACAGGAAACACACACACATACATACATACACAGTCACTATAAAACATATGTTCATCTACTCATGGGTCTGATACCATATCAAGAGTCTGGGAAACAGCTCTATACTTGTGATTATGCTGCTGTAAAAAAGAAAAAAAACATTTTTTCTGACTTTGAATTAATGATTGCTTTACTTTTGGTACACTATGTGAATTTGATGACTGTTTGACCACCAGAAACTGCTTTTCCTGCTTTCTTTTAGGTTGTAACAAAGTGAATAAATGAACAGCTTTTACGGATGTGATAGGGGTCAAACCGACCCCGCAGCTCACCCTCTGGTCCTGGTTGGTCAGCGTGTACGGAGTTTTGACTCCCCCGCGGGAGTGCTTGTTCTCACAGTCGTAGGTCTCCACAGGTTCATGGTCAGTTCTGCACAGCGTACACACCCAGTCACCTCTGTAGCAGACACAGGACCTCCATTACTTCATAATTTAGAGATTTAAAACAATTTATTATCTTTACAATCATCATCCATTCTTTGCTGGGCATCATTTAACCTTTTTATCGTTGCTAACAAAACAGTCTACGTACACAAATCAAATAGATTGAATTTTGTGACTATTTCACGAACTGTTGTGCGACTGAGCTGGTGTAGCAGATAAAGGATAGTGTGCTCGTACTGGGTGTCCTTACAGCACTTACAGTGGGAAGCTGATGAGCGAAGGTATGTGACAGTCCAAGTGGTAAACTTTAGGGCAGCGGTCGCAGCAGAGCAGATCTCCTCCGTTCAGACACACAGCACAAAAATCTTCACTCTCCATCTCCTCGGGCCCTGATCCAGGTCCAGGTCCAGGTTTCTGCGTGGATGAGTCCTCCTCCTCCTCCTCCTCCTTCTCCTCCTCCACCTCCTCCTGTGAGCTGCAAAGATCAGGTCTTTGATCTTCACTTTCGTCCATTTGAACTATTTCATCCTCCAGCTCCAGGGTTCCATCCCGATCTGCTTCCGGTTCTGGATCCAGTTCGATCACCAATGTCTGCTCACGATCCGGATCCAAATAAAATGTTTCTGAATCTGTTTTCCCATCCGGGTCCCATTCATCGGATCCATGATCGAACAGGATGTACGGCTGATCTGGATTAGAGTCACAGTCGAAGCCCGAGTCCTGCTCCGGTTCCTCGGAAGGGGAGCTGTCGGGACAGTATGGTTCAGTCCACGATGTTGGTGAAGGTTCTGGTTGGCTGAGATCAGACTGAGGCGACACCTCCGAAATGTTTACCTCATGATGACTAAATCCATTCTGTACCAGCGGAGGAAGATCCAAACAGGAAGCGTCATCGTGGAGCTTGACTCTTGTTTGGCAGGGCAGTCGTACCAGAGAAACAACCGGCTGCAGAGATGAGAAGCTCACAGACCGGAAGTTCAGACGCTCCAAGCTTACTACAGGTATGCAGGAGTTACCCAGAATCCTTTGGGCCTCTGGGTGAATCCTGTGGAAATAAATGAAGGCATGGTCAGTGGAAAAATCTTTTTCATCAGATCCTAAATTTACCAAACCAGGAGTAGGCTACTATCCAACATGGAATATCAATAAGGGAGTAGTTATTTACTTATTTGCTTTCTTTCAGAGAGTTAGATGAAAAGATTGATACCACTTTCTTTTATTTAATTTACATTTGTTTATTCTTTCTTTATGGAGTTAAAGAGCTTGGAAGTGATTAGCCTAGACTGGAAACAAGAGGAAACAACGAGCCTGGCTCTCTCCAGGATTAAAAAATACACCCACCAGCATCTCTAAAGGACACTCATCAACATGTTATATCTTATCTGTTAAATCCCATAATCAAACAGTGAGGTAAAAACAACAATATGTGGTTTCAGGGAGTTATTTGCTGTAGCTATATTGGCAAACAACGAAGTGGCAAGGTGACTTAACACAGTGATGTACCAATGAGGTTGCCAGGCAATGCTGTTGTTCCCCAAGATATGACTTCACATAACTCCTTTTGAAACAACAATTTTTTCATTTTTAAAGGTGCAGAAATGGTCCAAAAAATGTGTATAGTGTCTGCACAAACGTCACATGGGCCCTCATGTAGAAACTAAAATTGCACTGAAGTCCAAATTATACTTTCTGTTCACATATGTTGGTCATCTGGCCGTATGTGTGAGGGCCTGAGCGAACTGTCTGCATCCCAAATGCACACACACAATATGTGCTGACGATCATAGAAGCACATTTGTGTATGCAGACACCCACTGTTAAACAGAACTATGTATGCATCCCACTAATTAACATCACTTGTGAGCTTTAAGGTGTAGACAGAGCCCAGCTAGCTGTTTCCAATCTTTATGCTAAGCTAAAGTGGTATAAATCTCATCTACCTCTCAAAAGAAAGCTAATAAGCATATTTTCCAAATGCCAAACTATTTACCTTTAAAGAGGACATATCATGAAACACTCACTTTTTCAGTGCTCGTGCACATACATTTGGAATATACCAACCCTCAAACAGTCAGTTGTTTGTGGGCTGCCTAGATCACAAAACATGTGATTCAAAAAGCCATTCAGATTTGGCTCCCCTTCCTATGTCACAAACACATTTTTATCACAAGCCAATCAGAGCAGACTGGACTTTTGAACGAGACAGGCGCTAAAACGGAGCGTTTCAGGCAGAGGGTGAATACAGGTATATTCAGACAGACATTAAAGCATGTAAACATGTTCTAGTAGAAACCCAAAATACAAGTATGAACCTGAAAATGAGCATGATGCGTCTCCTTTAAATACATTTTCCCATTGTGTTGTTGTGTTCCCATGTTGTACCTTATTCTCTTCAATAAAGCTGCTACATCTTTTCCAGGTTTCCCAGATGAAGGAGAGGCTGCTCTGGTCTTTCCGTTGCAGGACCAGTTTGACTCCTTTTCCATTTCACAGAATCCAGTGCTACAGAGCTATTCAAAAAATAATTATAGATTTAGTGTCATTCTCATCAAACCAAAAGCTGAATTAAGTATCAATAACTCTTTGGCAATTTCCTCCCTCTTCCTCAATGCTGTGAAACTCATCCAGCTATTGTGATAACCGCCCTTCTCAATCATGAAACTGTTAATTTTCAACACTGTCTTTCAGCTATTACGTGTTCTGCTGGGAGGCTCGGCTCCTCTGCTGTTGTTGTGGGATTTGAACCAGTCTCGGATGACATGGCCTCCAGTGCCAGCTGTACTCTCCACTTGGCAACCAGTGGCAACAGGGTGGCACGCCTTTGGGGAAAGTTGCCATGGCATCTGTGAGGCAGGTGAGCCATCTCCAGGAAGATCGGGCCTCTTGGGGTGAAAAAACAGAAGAGAAAACATAGAAGAAGCTGCTGGTTTGAAATCTCCTGTGTGCCCAGTGTTTGACGGCAAAATACAAGAATCAAAACAAACAGAAACCCACCAAAGAAATAATAGAATAAACAATAGAAGTACCTTTTCTTTTTAACTATTCATTTGTACGAGGAAAATAACCTCTTCTATGAGTCAAATGAATGATGAAAAAAAGACATTATCGTTTAGAAACAGAACATTTATAGGAATGAGGTTAAAGTAGCATCATAATTGTACCTTACCTGTGAATATGAGCAATGAAAAACAAGATGTCTGCTTCAGAAAGCCGGCTGGATGTGAGCTGAGGATGAGAGGGATGGCACCGTTGTCCAGTATCAAGGGGGACACGGACGATGTGATTGGTGGAGAGCAGCTGATCCAACCTCAGCGCCCCCTGAGTCACTGCAAGCAAGTGTTTTCTATGAACTGTACTAAACTAACTGCTATTATTTGCCTTTCACGGATGAGTCTCAGCTGTGTAAATTTGTCTTTTCCGAAGGTGGAGGCACGAACAGTTCACTCCCAGTAAATTCGAACCAATGACAAGTCACAGCCTGTAAAGTTGACTCAAGCTTTGAATAACAGATATGACTGTATGTAAATCAACTGTAACTCTGCACCTGGGGAAAAAAAGCAGCAAATTCAACCCATTCATTTTCATAACCTCCAAGTTTATATGTTAATTTAGACCTATAGATTTACTGTACGCCATAAAATAGATTCCAAACGTGTTGTTATACTGTGTTTATTCTCAGTGGTGGAGGAAGGAAGGAATTCAGATCCCTTACTTTAAGTAAAAGTACTAACTAAGGCTGTCAAAGTTTACGCGCAAATTAGTTTTAACGACACTAATTTCTTTAATGCATTAACATAATCGATCTTTCGGAGGTTGTAGCGGGCTCAATTTTAAAGCTAGAGATACTGACATCACATGAAACTATAAAAAAAACTTAGGAATCCATTGGTGCCAACCATGTCATACTAGCTTGTCGTGAAGGAGGCTAAATAACGCTCCAAACTTTTGGTGAGGAAAAACTGGCATGGCTATTTTCAAAAGGGGTCCCTCGACCTTTGACCTCAAGATATGTGAACGTAAATGGGTTCTCTGGGTACCCATGAGTCTCCCCTTTACAGACATGCCCACTTTATGATAATCACATGCAGTTTGGGGCAAGTCATAGTCAAGTCAGCACACTGACACACTGACAGCTGTTGTTACCTGTTGGGCTGCAGTTTGCCATGTTATGATTGGAGCATATTTTTTATGGTAAATGCAGTACCTGTGAGGGTTTCTGGACAATATTTGTAATTTTTTTGTGTTGTTGATTTATTTTCAATAATAAATATATACAAACATTTGCATAAAGCAAGCATATTTGCCCATTCCCTATTTAAGGTACATTTTGAACAGATAAAAAATGTGTGATTAATTGCGATTAACTGTGGACAATCACGCCATTAATCGTGATTAAATATTTGAATCGATTGACATCGCTAGTGCTAATACCACACTGTAAAATACTCTGTTACGAGGAAAAGTCCTGCATTGAAAATATTACCTATAAGTAAAAATAAAACTGTAAACTGAAAATGTACAGTAGAAATTGTACCTGCAGCAAAGCATCAGTGTATGTGTAAAAAGGACTTGTGTTGAAAAGTGCAGTTTGTTTCTGTGATTAAAAATCTATTTAAATATTGACTATTTAGTTACTATTGACTATAGTTTTCCTACTATAGATTACTTATACTAAGATATACTTGTACAGGTGCTCAGAGGTTTGCTACAAAAATAATTTGTATACTACCGAACTCTATAGTCACACAAAGCACATCATCAAAATAGAGCATCATCATTTAGCATGACGTTCACAGTAATTCAGTGATTTACTACAGGGAACTCCCTCCATGCAGTCAAATACTAACAAGACCCAGAAATTCTTCGGTGCACACAAAGTGAAGATCTTTAGGAAACAAGTTTAGAATAACGGAGTTCACTTCCTGTAAACCGTCCAAAGATAAACTCCCGGCTCTGCTGTTGACTTATGATTTGACTATCAATTCAAATTCTACATAAATCATCTGATGTGTGAGTTAACTCATAACAGCATCATGGTGATGTGTGAGCACGCCTGATGATGTTTAAAATGTTCGTTTCTATCACAGCTGACCTGGTTTCTGCTCTAAATCCTCATAAAAGACATACAAGTGCAATCCTGCTGAGGTTTGACTGTGTAATGCAATTACATGTAAATAATGCATCTATATGTGCACCACTGAGTGTAGTTTTACTTTTTGCTGGGATGAATTCATTTATTTAGTAACTTTTATTTATACAAGTAAATTACAATGTCTTGTTCACATGAAATTTTAAATTAAAGAAGAACACAGAAAAAATAATGAGAGTAAATTACATTATATCTGGATCATCAATATGAAAACCACACATCTTGGCAGATAAATAAGACATGAAATATCCTTCCCAATTCTGTATTATTTGTGGTGTTTATGTTCAAATTAAATAACCCTATTCCTATACATACAATGTTTCCATCTAACCTAAAAAAAAAAGAAAAACAAGATAGCCTGCATAGGAAATACCCATCTTACTTCCTTTTGTTTTGGAAGTTTGGAAGTTGGAATATTTTGAAATAATTTAATCAAAGTTTTCCTCAAGGATTTGTGTGTTTTGACAAACGTATACAGAGATATTGATAAGCAAATTAGGAAATTAATGTGGAAAACTCTTCATTGGTATGACACAATATATAAAATTGATTTAACAAATATTTATAACACAATTGTAAAAACATGAGGCTATATCACGATCATATTTTTTTATATAGCCAGTTTTATGATGTGATGATGTGTAAAAATGACAACTACTATTATATATATATGTATATATACATATGTATATACATATATATATATATATATATATGTACTTGTAGATACATCATATATACATATATACATCATACAAGTGGGTGTATTGTGTATTTCAGTAATTCCTGTCATCCACCACTGGGCGTCGCTGTGAGTTTCTTTGCACGTTGTTTGCCATGGAGCCAAATCTCGCACAAAGCCGCGTGGTTTGCAAATCCCGTTCCTCTTTCAACTAACCTCCAAGATGGTAGGTGCCATCAGACAATCCTGTGCTTTGAAATGTCGTTAAATCTGTGCCCATCCTCGTTCATTCCTACAGCAAACTAACATCCGATGATGGGTTATAGTACAGACATCTCCTACCGTCATTTACGTGATATTATTTCCCGAGATTTAGTGAAATATTGACAATTTGTGAGCGGGTTACTGTACGAGAGCTGCGGTTAGCTTCCTGGATGCTAACTGAGGCAGCATGTAAACAGCCGGTTTTTAAGCTGTGGGTTAAAGATAGTAATGTTACTTCGTTTTAATAGAAATAACAGCTTGTGAATGTCTGATTTATTATTTGCTGCTAATTGTTCAAAGTTGACAGCAGCAAAAACTAAATGCATCCAAGTAACGTAAGAGGTTATCAGGCTAATTTAGCTAGCTAGCTCCATGGGCTGTGATAGGACCACGACTGTTGTTGCTTACTGGTTATTATAATCTATATCTAATCTATGTTGACAGCCTACCAAGCAGACCAAGACTAGGAAGCTCCGAGGACACGTGAGCCACGGACATGGTCGCATTGGTGAGTGTTTTAAGTTGATGTTGGTCTCAGTAGTTTACTCTCACTCACTGTGTAAATGTGACACATGGTTAACTATAACTTGTCCAACCCCTACAGGCAAGCACAGAAAGCATCCTGGAGGTCGTGGTAATGCTGGTGGTATGCATCACCACAGAATCAACTTCGACAAATAGTAAGTGCTGCATGACAGGATGGGATTCTGGTGATGTGTTGGAGCAAAATTGAGGGGTTCATCTGTTTTAGACCTGTATATGTGCAACAAGTCAGCCCTCTAAATGAAATGTATATGCACATTCATGTTTACAAATACTTCGACAAGGGCAATACCAAGTTTCAGTTTATAGTATTGAGGAAATTGGGCTAAGTCAAATAGGTTGATTTGCAATGTTTTCTGTCATAGTAATGTTACTAGGGATGTCCATAATTAACCATTTAACCGTTAACCGACATTAAGCATATCGGTTAAAACGGTTAAAAGAAATTTTAATAATTAACTCAGAGGAACAGCTCGTCTCTTTAAGGAGAAAAGCTGATCCACCTTAACAGCCCAGGTGGAGCCAGAGTTGCAGGATACAGGAAGTTAGCTCCGGTCTCTGGCTCGCTTGAACGTAGTTGTAGTTTTGTAGCATTTATTCACTGACAAATACACATTGTTGGCCGCTCACTAAAGTGATGCCGGGCAGACAAAATATCGTTACGCCGGGCAGACACACAGCTGACAACCTGCTAAACTAAACTAAATGTGAGGTGGAGACTTACTGGGAAAGTGGCTCGCAACACTACACGCAGCATCGTAGCTGCTAAGTTGCCGCTCCCGGACGGGTGAACTGGAGACTCCCGTCGACGAATATCTGTTGTGCTCCTGCAGCTGGTACGAGGCACAAATCTTTGCGTTAACGGTTAATAATCGGTTAACGAGGGTCGGTTATCGGTTTAAAAAATTTTCAAAATGAGCATCCCTAATGTTTACAAATACTCTGACAAGGGTAATGTCAAGTTTCAGTTTATAGTTTTAGGGAAATTGGGCTAAAGCAGATAAGCAAGTTGATCTGCAATGTTTTCTGACATGGTACACACTGTTTATCTGTAATCTTCCTTTAATCTGTTGTTGTTGTTGTTGTTGTTAAATCTGTTCAGTCAGTAGTTGAGATGAATGTTGTAGAGACTAGAGTCTCATCTTGACACAAATCATTGTCTTGGTGTGCTAGAGTACTCTTAGAGTGAAAACTGTTCCTATTCACCGACTGGCTCTTTGTAGGCCAGTCAGCCACATGGTCAGTTACAAACTGTTGTGCCGTGATCTCACTGATTACTGATGCTGCGGTCACAACATATTAAAATTGTGGAAAGATGTTTCTAGAAATATGATGTATAAAGCTACCAAACACTGCCAGCATTTTTTTCAGCTTATGTCCTAGAGTCATTGTTTATTTCCCACTCTGATTAGACAGAAGTTGACCTCTTGTCTGTCCTCCCTGTGTTTCCTCAGCCATCCGGGGTACTTCGGTAAGGTGGGTATGAGACATTACCATCTGAAGAGGAACACAACTCATTGCCCCACCATCAACCTGGACAAGCTGTGGACGCTGGTGAGCGAGCAGACCAGGCTCAACTACGGCAAGAAGCCCGACGGACCCGCACCCATCATCGATGCTGTGCGCGCTGTAAGTATTTACCAACATTGTCATTACGAACAAAATGTTTTGTCTCAAGCCAACCATGGCAGAGGGAGTTGGGGGTCAGGTAGAGCCTGAATATGCGAGCCTCTGCATGTCTTGACCATAAGAATAACAAGCTGATGTATTGGTTTACTCTGGCCGTTGTACAAGATTGTTTTTCTCAAGACTGTTAGTAAAGGAATGTGGTTGACTTAGCTTTTTCAAGACTGGAAAAAATACCTTTAAATAGTTTTGAAACTGTGCTGTGTCTGTGTCTTCTGTGTGGTAATTGAACAAATCCCAGTTAAAGCAGGGTCTTGGGCATATACATTGTGATTGGCTTGGTAGATAAAATAATACAATATGGATAAGATGGATTTAGATTGGATTTTATTTTTAGGGATACTAACATTTCCCTGATCCTTTGACTGTTCAATAGACAAAAAATAAATGACGTCCTATGTCTTTTCCTAACCTCTGTTCCTTGACCTCGATGGAAAACTTCATGAAGTCAAGGAAAGATGTGAAGGAGAATTCAGAAGGACTAGGAAAAGACAACCGCGGTGCTAAGAGAATCTGACTGCACTGAAACTAGGCTACGTAATTATGCAACGGTGGATGTTTTTAATGTGGTGCAGCCGCAAGGAATTGTGAGACGGCATTATCTCCTTTGGTAAAGGATGGTCCAGTTTACTGTTTGCTAAAGGAGACAAGGAAGCATTGAAGCACCTTTCCTTAGCATTTAGAGCTGTCGACCATTAAAAAAGACTATTTGACTGCAACTTTTTGCCTCAATACTTTTGTGACCAAACTGTAATTTCTTCCCAGTCTGTAATCATTGCCGATGTATTTCAGTCCATACTGGTGTTGCAAACTGCAATAAAAGGAACAATAACTTAGTCCACACCTGGAACTGAAATTGCTAACAAATGCTAACACTAGATAAGATATCTCACCAACCTTTTCAGATGTCTGAAAAGAAAATGCTGAACTTTGCATTGGATGAAGATTTGTAGAATGCACTCAGTGCTGTGCTAATAGGAGAATCTTCCTGTGTTTTGTATGTAGTAGTAATGTAATGTGCTGCTGGACATTGAATTCATTTTGTGCATTTTGTTGAAGACAGTAGTTAACCCATAATATTATGGGCTTTGTTTTCCTGCTGAGGAAATAGTTTTGCAGAATTTGCCAGATATAATGTTCTTAATGTATATTTGGTTATCTGGTTGCACTAATATTGTGTTTTTAATCTCACAGGGCTACTACAAAGTCCTGGGCAAAGGCAAGCTGCCCAAGCAGCCTGTGATCGTCAAGGCCAAGTTCTTCAGCCGACGGGCCGAGGAGAAGATCAAGGCGGTCGGAGGAGCCTGTGTGCTGATGGCATAATGTTCCTGTCAGTGTGTTTTTGCAAAAATAAACTGTATAAATGGAACTACATAATTGTCATGTCTAATTTAAATGCCTCCATATAGGGCACTTTTGGCATGTGCTACATTTTAAGCTTGTGCTCTGTGAAAATGCAGCAGTATCTGTTGCATGTTCAATTAAGTGCAAATTTGGTATGGACAGTATTTTCAAGTTGCCTGATGCTCAAATGAAATAATCCTGCACAGTAAGGTTTAAATCATTATTACACTGTGGTACAATGTTTATTGTTGTACACCTGAGAGCAACTGTTGGGGACACTCAAGCTCAAGTATGCACTGTAATTATGACTATAGGATAACCTTGATCAAGACATCTCACACAATTATGGGCCAATGAGTCACCTCAGGGTTACTGCAGCCCTCAAAATGTGAATTTGAAAATGGACTAAATGTCTGAAACCTGCTAATAGAGATTTAATGATACAGTTACAGAAGTAGGGCTGTCCTGAAACACTCAACAATTGAGCCAAGGCAGCCTAATATTGCTATTTGACATAACTTCAGACCACCAAATAGAAACAAGGTCTGTCCTAAGGCATTTATTAGTTTTTGACTAAGAAAAAAAATGGAAAATTCCCCCAAACTACTGCATCTCTGAACAATGTATAAATCACATACATTTAGGTTATTCTATGTGATTTTCTTTTGATAACTAATGTAATATTTTTTCATTTTTTTTCACTACAGTAGCCTTTATTTAAAAAAGAAATGGGAAAATATTAATTTTTAAATGGAAACCTGATAGCCTGCCAGGTATATAATAATAACCTTTATTTACTATATAGCAGCTTTCAAAACACAGTTACAAGGTGCTTTACAATAAAAAACAACACATTTAAAAACACAAGGATAACGAAATGTACTTAAAGCCAAACACATAAAAACCCCAGAGAGTAAAAAACAACCAAAACGTAAATAAAATCACAGATAACCAATTCTTAAGAAGTGAGTGAGTTTTTTAAAGTGAGTTATATGTGAAGATTTTTAGAAAGTGACCATTGACAGGACTGCAATTTCTTATTTCTTCTTATTATATTATTATTAATTATTTTATTTCTTATTCTAATTTCCTTTCTTGGTATGAAAAGGGGCGTAAGAAATCAGAAGAAAAGTGAAACCTCTCCACATGACTTAGGGTGTTTGAACCCGGCATAAAGGGGGCGGGGTTTAACCTGCAGGACTTCCTGTCCTGTCACTTGAACGCAGCACCGCCCTGCTGCTGCTGTGAGAGTTGAACTTCGCAGGATAAATCATTAAAATGTGAGAACTACATCTGACTACATGCAGCAAACTGAACGAAGAAGCAGCTGGTTCCTCTTAAAGCTTGAATATATGTGTGTTTACTTTCTCTCCGTGCGGTGAACAGGTAAATAATCTCTTCTTCACTCCAGACTTGTTGACACAGCAGTCAGTGAACTGTTGAAGTTATCGTGATGAAACGTTAATAGAACGTGACGTATGCGATGGAACGTGGAAGGTTGAACGTTTCAGTGTTTTAGTTGAGTCAACGGTTGACTGTTTAAAACAGAAAGTAAAGTAGCGACTGATAAAAGTAACAAACCTGCTGCATTCTAGAATCTAGAGGCTCAGTTGGGCGTTAATCTTCACGCATGCGTAGTGTCCCTGCTGCGTTCACTTGTAGGCTACTATATTTACCTGTGTGTTGGTGTTTAACAGTTATAATGTTGATAAAACTGCCAAGAGATGCTTTCTGCAGACTCTCTGAATAGGTTTTAATAGGCCTACATTAATATTTCATTGATATTATACTGGGTTTCACATTTTATTAATTTACTGATATCAAATTAGGGTTGCAACTATTTTTTTATTATCAGTTAATTCGTCTTTTAATTTATCAAAGCGGACCTATTATGCTTTTGTGCTTTATCCCTTTCCTTTAGTGTGTTATATAGTTTATTGTGCATGTAAAAGATCTGCAAAATCCACGCCAAAGGGAGTTAATCTCCCTTACAAAACACTGCTCCTTGAAGTCCCGCCTTTTCTTACGTAAGGTGGTGAGGTCACCAGGTAACACATTTTGCCTAGCGGTTAGTTTGGCACGCCCTCAAGCAAAGCTAGCTAGAGTGGAGCTGGAGCGGAGTCCGAAGAGTTAGGTTCCATTGACCAATCGCAACAATCGGTTCAATCAGAGCAGACTGGGGGAGCTCAAACAGAGCGTTGAGAGTGAAAAGAGGTGCTGCAGCACAGCCGGTATGAGACAAGTAGAGCGTTTTTTTGAACATTAAAGCATGTAAACATGGTCTAGTAGAAACCTTAAATACAAGTATGTATCTGAAAATAAGCATAATGGGTCTTCTTTAAGAAAACGATTAATGTGGTCTGTAAAATGTCCATCTCATTTCCCAGAACCTTTAAACTGATGCCTTAAAATGCTTGTTTTGTCCAGAAGATATTCTATTTGATATCATAGAAGATTAATAAAAACAGCAAATATTCATTTTAAATAAGTTGGAGAAGTTTGCTTAGAAAAATGCTGGTTTATCATTGTTAACGATTTAATTTTTTGTCAATGAAGTAATCGCTTCCGTATCAAATATCATATAAAATTAGTAAAAAGTATAGACCTTTCAACCGAATGGCATTGCTAGGCAACAGCTTGGGTCCATGTTTACTTCCTGTCTTATTCACATACAGTACACTGCAACAGGAAATATATACTGGGACACATTTGGAATGTTTACATTTACAATTGTGAAATATTCTATGTTTGAAATAAAACTCTAGTGTGTGAGGTAAAGGACAGTGGCTGAGGTCTCTGTGCTTGTTCCTCCACTCAGGTGAAGGGCACCTGAGTTTAACTCGACCTCTTCATGGCCAGCCAAGCCTGGCTGGAGTCTTCTCTGCGGCGATCTGCCAGTCTGGGCTTGGAGGTGCTGGAGCGGGCCTCCAGGCGGGGTGTAGACTGGACGAGCCCTGGACCATCGCCGACCCCCCCTACTGCAGATGAAGACACACAAATCCCTGTAAAGGTGCCTGCATGTTTTCTGCATATTGACCCCATCATCATTTAAGTTTAGGTCTTGACATGCTGTGTCTCAATTCTCTTGCTCTTTTGCAGAGAACACACACAGAGCTTGATGATGTCTTTGCAACCATCGCAGGGCTCATGGTACAGACGACCCAACAGTGCAAGGTCAGTGATTATTTACCTGCACCTTATATAATGCTTTCAGCTCAGACCTGAAGACTAAAATGTGAATCCTTCTCTGTGCTGCAGAGGTTTTATGCGTCTGGCTGTTGCACTGAGCCCACTGACACTGAGAGGAGACACGTGTCAAGGTTCCACTCCCGGCCAGCTGTTGGGGTCAAAACACCTGCACCGTCAGCCAGAAAACATGCAAGGGCTCCACACAACAAGGTAAGAAGAGTCTGCTGCTTTTTCTTTGAGTAATGTAAAGCTTTCATCTGTCATGTGATTTTTGATAAAGAGGATGCAGAAAAAAATCTTAAAATCAAACTCAGAGGAACAAAGCCATGTCAATTTAACAGGTTACTAATGTAATCAAACAGCCAACAGCTGACACAAAGTAAAATGGAAATCTTATTTAACTCATTGTGCAATTTCAATATTTACTGGCATTTTAGACTTATTTTGATACAGTTCTGAGAAAAATACCTGTATCTTTAGCTTGCTAAATATTCAACGTTATTCACCATCAGACACTTTTTTTGCACGAGGAGGTTAAAAACACTCGGCTTGTGCCTCAAAAGACTACGTAGGGTTTGTGAAAGTTGTTTGAATTAATCATACAGAACAGCAAATCAAAACAATGAGCTGAAAGTCACAAGCCGTTGCTAGCAAGTGTTGATTCTTAGTGGGAATGCCAGTACAAGCAGCACTTTTACATAAGGACACTCTTTTTGATTCAATGTTTATATCAAAAATATTGTTTAATGCAGCTCTAAAGATATTTGTCTTAATGTTAGACTGACAGAATTTTCAAGGATAAGTGTCTTGCTAAAAAAACTTTGATGAAACTAAATCTAAAATAGGACACTGAAAATACCGTAGTTGACAGCAATAGGCAAACACCAAATTTCTTCTCAAGTAAAATGTCCTTAAATGGAACAGTGATTCTGACAACGCACATTAACAGAAGTGAAATAAATGACACAAGTCCACATTTTGTAGAGATTTTGGTGCTTATTGAGTTGAATCCAGGTGGGATTGCAGATTTCTTGGAGCCAGTGTCTGTAACGTCCCTCTATTGGTCATCAAAGGAACATACTGTCACACATCAAGTAACAAAAAACAAAAAAGAAACTTTAAAATTCAAGTCACGTTCTCTTCAGGGTCGAGTGTCGGCGGCAGGTGAAGATTTCTTCATCGAGGTTTCGCCGGGGACGTACGCCATCACTGCCAGCATGCCGGAGTTACATCAGCAGACTCAGCTGATCAGCGTCAAAGCTGGAGAGAGTATCAACCTCACCTTTGACCTCTGACCCCCTCACCTTACCAAACCGGTCACCCTTAATCTTCAATACCAAAACTGACCAAAGCTAATGCTGTTTGTGTGTTTATTGCCTGATTTTACACTGATTTCTGCTTTAAGAGTTTACATTTTATTCTGCTATCAAAATGTTTTATTTGCACCACATTGAGAAGCCATATTTATATTGTATTTTATTATGTAAATCATGTGTCCTAGAACATCATGTAATGCGCTTTACAATATTTTTACCTGCACTTATGCCGCATCAGTGTATATGAATAAAGTTGTTTTTTTTATCAATTTCTTGTTAATGTTGAGGTTTCATTGGCACACTGACTTATTATGTGTAAACAGTAGCAGCGTTGTTGCCAGAGAAAGGCCGCAGTCCAGCTGGTGGTCGAGGTTTGAAGCTGGTCGTTCCAAAAACATCTCTGATGTTCCCTCTTCTTCCTTTAGCACCAGGAAGTGACTGAAACAGAGAGCTGTGATTGGGCGAGGCACTGATCTGAGGGACAGGGAAGCTGAACCTCACAGGTTGTGATATCCTCCTCGGCACTGAACTCCCTGCAGATCAATACAGAAATATATCAGCATGACCAGATATGAAAACCTTAGGAATAGATGTCAGGGGTGTCGTGTAGTGAGGTGGATGTGTTGTGTCTAGAAGGTAACCCAGCAGTTGCAAAACTCTCACGAGATGGTTAAGGTTAGGCCTTGACCTTGAATGGTTGAGGTCAGGATAGGTCGACGGGCAGCGAGTCTCGCAAGAGTTTTTGCAATTTGTGAGTCAGTGGGTAGTTTGCAAGACTGCATCCAGACACTTCTCATATTTCTTGGGTTCTAGTGTAGCCAGTGGATATCTGGGCCAAGACTTACTTCTAAATGTGCTGCTCATTGTTTATAGTCCGATTACCGACCTGAGATGCAAGACTGGAGTTGGAGTTGAGAGACAACGTATAATACGACTGGATTGTTTCACAAGTAACCAATTCAAACAAAAATGTTTCCGTCTCTTGTGCTCTCCACACGGACTGTTTACCTACATTCAACCAAAGCCAGCTCAAACGTGATTGGTCAATACTACTCGGACTACAAATGGAAACCATAATGCTTCCGATACCAAAATCTTGTCCCGTTGCCTAGAGGTTCTGCATATAAATGCAGATTAGATAATTAGTAACCCTGTTTCTGGCATCAGAAAATAATAGAGGTGGTACCTTTTTAATTGTAATTACACAATTATATAACTTACTAACTATAACTAAGAACATACATGGTAAAAGATTTTAAATTTTAGAAAAAAATATCTGAACTGTCCTTCTACTGAACTTTATGACCTTAAACCTCAGTTAAACCAGCAACAGGTTTAAAGTTGAACCTTCTCGACAAGACTTAAGGTGATTTCTACAGGACACAGTAACCGGGTTCAGACTAAACCACAGGTGCCGTTTAAACCGCAGCTTCTGAGGACGCTGCAATGGGGTTTAAGTGATCAGACAACGTAGGTTTAAACTTGTCTTAATCCTTAAACCATATCTAAGCTATTGACAGAGCAATATCCCCATACAAATTTAATTTGATTGCATTATGTTACTGTGCATCACAGCTTTGAGTGTTTGCATGTTTTTTTTATAGGAATCTTAAAGGAAAGCATCAGTTTAGTCGTCTGTGTTTCCCACCTGGCTGCCTGTGTTGTGGCTCTGGACCAGTTTGTCTCCAGTATCTCCAGGGAGGACGCTGCTGATCACTCCTCAGCTTCACTGCTTTGCTCTCATCCTCAGAGAGAGATGAAGACGACGAGGAGGAGGAGAACACCTCAGGGTCACTCCTCCTCACATCTGTATATTTGAGGTCCAGCTGTTTGTCTAGCTCTGCCCTTTCTACTCCATCCATTCTTCCAAAGCTGGACCTGCAGCTGGGTGGAAATAAGTTTGAGGCCGAGCAGCAGCGAGATGAAGACGGACAGCAGTCGGTGCGGAACATCTGGGGAGAGCAGGAGGAGCTGCGAGCGCAAAGCCAGCTGCAGCAACGACTGGAGGCTGATGTCGGGGTTTGGAGCTCCCGGACTATTCTGTCATGTTGAGGAACTGAAATGGGCCGAACCAGGCTGCCGGGAACCAGAATCGCACAGCGGTTCCACATCAGCACCCGGACGCTCGTCACTCCATCAACTGCAAAGTTGAGCAAGAGGGATTTACTGACAGGGAGAGACATTAATTCAGTAGTAATTAGTGCAAATATGAATCTATTTATAATAATAAGAAAACATTGTCTTCTTATATGTAGAACAATTAGAATTAAGTTTAATATTAAAAGTATAAAAAAAAAGTGAAACCAACAGGAAATGCAATTAAAGAAAGTTGAGAAATATAAAAATAACACAAAAAATAACAAATAAACTGGTTAATACTTCAATAAGTGCATTAAAATGTAGATATGCATTTAAAAAAATTGTTTCATGTAACAATTAAAGTTAAGCTTAATATTAAATGTAATAAGGAAATATGTGAAACCAACAGGAAATGCAATTAAAGTAAGATGAGCGATATGAAAATAAGACAAAAACAACTAATAAATAAACAAATTTATAGTTGAATAAGTACATTAAAATGTAGAGATACATTAAAGAAGTGTCATGTAACAATTAAAATGTTTAATATTAAAAGTAATAAGGAAAAATGTGAAACCAAAAGGAAATGCAAATAAAGTAAGATGTGAAATATAAAAGTAAGACAACAAAAAAAATAAGGGACTAAAAAAGAACTAATAAATAGTAATATGTTAGACAATAAAAGTTTAATAAGTACATTAAAATGTAGATGAACATTTTTAATACAGTATATCATGTAATATTCTGTATCTATTGAACCTATTTCTATATGTTTCCACATTTTCTAAGTAAGCACTAATTGTAGTAGAGAGGGTTAATACCCACAGAGGCACATTCATTCATTAAATAAAAAACTTTCCTTCTCACTGGAATTTCACATCAGATCAGACAAATCCTGAACTTCCACACCACTGAATCCGGCTGTAAAAATATAAACCCAAACATTATTTAACTCTGTACCTCCAAAACCATCTCTGCGTTCGGCGGTGACCATCACTCTCCCCGGCCCGTATCTCCTCAGATCTGGTTCCCATGGCGACAGCACAGCATCACCAGGTACCAGGCGACAGCGTGTGTGAGCTCTGGTGTGGTTCACCATGTCGAGGGAGCAAACCAGCTGCCTCTGGGAGGAGACGACCCCCAAACTGACAGCACCTCCTGGATGGTCGAACTCGACAACCCAAACTCCTCCACGACCCTGAGTGCATGGACACACGGGAAGAAGATGTCAACATACACAGTGTCTCCTTTACTAGTCAGAATATGTAGTCTTGGACACATTTTGTGAGTTTACTCCAGGATTTGAAATTGAATAATTGAAGTGATGACTTTAGGAAGCAGAGAGTAATTGGACAAGTTAAAATAGACTTAAAATAAGTCATTATGATGAATATTTGGTGTCAAATCCTTGGCGGTAACGTACGCCACCGACCCACAGACATCAGTAAACATTTCACTGTCACATGAATCTTCCCTGGTGATGCTCTGCCAGGCTTTCTACCTTCAGTTTGGTCTTCAGCAAGTGAAACACTTTGTCAGATGAATGACTTGGCTAAACAAAAACATACTACTTGGTAGCATTGTCTGTAGGTTTGTCAGTGTTGTGTTATCCTAAAATTGGTGGTCATTTATAAAAATGTCTATATTTTCTTTAATATTTGTCATAATGTCGATCTAAATACCCTTAAAGCTTAAAGTCAGCACTTAAAATAAACCTCATGTTCATTGTTTCAGTTTAAACTCACTGTACTGTCCAAATACCTGCCTGTAATATGACCACATATGTAATCATATCTTCTCACCTGTACTTGCTGTATTACAGTTCCCAGGTAGTAGAGGCCATCCACCTCCCTCCTGGCCAGCACTCGGCATCCTGGGAAGAACTCTGGACCGCCCATGGTTTGACTGGACAGCATGTATGGATTACCAAAACTGCACCTGGGTGAGCACAGGAAGCCAAGAGGCACAATGCAGGTGTGTCATTTTATCCACAACACCTTACAGTATCTTAAAGAGCAGCTGACATGTTAGAGCCTCCAGTGAATCAGTGTGTAGGAAAATGATGTGGACACAAAATACATACACTGGAGGCTTTTTTGTAAGACATTTGGTATTTACACATCAAAAAAGACAAAACGGAAGTGACCAGGGCAACACATTGTTAAAAAAAACAACAGTGTAACCATGGAAACCAACCTGAGTAGAGGTGATGACGTGTTGTGTGGGATTAAGACTGAAGAGGATGGACAGCAACACTTAACTGGAGAGGTTGTTGCTGCTGATGATGATTGATTGTCCATCACATACAGAGGAACCACCTGACAACATGGAAACACACAGCCACAGCAATGTGTTAACGGTGTAAACCTTTACTGTAAATGACATACATGAGAGGGTACCCGGTATATTCTCCATCTTGTCCTTGGCTGCAAAACAACTCTACTTTAAAGAAAATAATAAGACGGTTGTTAGCTCATCTATAAACTAGTGTAGATTCTCGCAGCGCTCAAACCTAATTATGTTGCTGAAAGTGTTTGTATTTTTGGGGCACCTAACTAAAGATTTTCGTGTTAGCTCCAAGGGTACAAATTTGGATTTGACCTTGTCCTTTATACCTTTCTGAGAGGGATTAGAGGGTCAAACAAGAGGAAACATCCTGTGTTGGGGTACAATAAAGTGTTTCAATATTTAAACAATCCACCCTTTTATACCAGTCCTGTCTTTATCCTGCAAATTCACCCATACCTTCTCCAGCAGGCCATCCAAACCAACTGGAATCACATAACAGCTCCCTCTTGTGGCGTGGGTCAAACACTGCAGGTAATCTTTGGTGTTGCTGTCCAGGTGACCTCCCGAGTCCTGCAGGTAGAAGACGTTCACAGGCCTCCCTCCTGCCAGAGCAGGCAGGGCTGCCAGCACGGCCTCCGGCTGGTCGGGGAGGTTGGTGCAGAGCAGGTGGATGGCGTGACAGGCGGGGTCGGTGAGGGCCACACTCAGGGCGGCCAGGAGGTCTCTGCCGGGGCTGCAGCTGATGGAGTGGATCCAGGACAGAGCCATGTACACTGTGTCAGGAGCACAGGGCAGCATGTGGTGGGACCAGCAGGTCAACTGCAAAGGAAGAAGAGAAAATATTCTTCTAAGAGCCTTTCTGAGTGGCAGTAACTCTGATGTTGGTGTTGTAATGAGCCGTCAGTCCCACCTCACCTTGCCCGAGAACGTCATGATGTTGAAGAGAGAGTCCCTGAGTGAGGCCTTTGTCAGCAGGGTCTGGATCAGCAGGCGTTTCACTGACCCAAGAGCAACTCTCATGCTCTCTGAACTGTCCACCACAAAAGTGACGTTGCATCTCTGTTTGCCCAGAAACGGAGGAACCAGTGCAGCCTCAGAGGCCGCCGTCTGCCTGGACGTCATCCCTATACTGCAGTGATGTCTGAAAGTTAGGGCTGTCCTCGACCAAAGAAAGACTTCGTCAACCAACACTCCTACGATTTTGTCGACTAATCGATAATGAAATGTGTGATTAATTTGCGATTAATCGTGATTAACTATGGACAATCATGCAATTAATCACGATTAAATATTTGAATCGACTGACAGCCCTAGTAATAATATAACTATCTGAAAGGGACCATTCTGCCCAACAAGTAGGCTACTTTTGGTTTAATACTATCAGTAAATTTTGCTGTTAATACTTTTGTACTTTTACTTAAGTGAAAACTTGAATGTAGGACTTTAACATATTGTTACAGAACATTATCACTTTTACTTAAGTAAAAGATATGAGTACTTCTTCCACCACTGTTTAGAACATATCTCCCTTTGTCTGATAATAACAGGAAACATAATTATCATATTTATGTTCTTCTGTAAAGGAAGCAGCAGCTATACATACAGTACATACGCTCTTTGTCTTTGCTCTGAAAGTTAATACACAGATAAACTTAATTGGGTACCTTCAGTTTTTATGTTGTTCTCAGTCAGCTGCAGACGACAACCTCGCCTCACTGTTGATGTTGGTTTCCCTGGAGACATGTTCAAGACCCAGAGAATCAGTCTTCTTCACGGCCGGGCTGACCGGGGAGCTTTACCAAACACTGCTGTCATGTTACGGTTGCTATGGTGCCGTTAGAGGTCAGCTGAGCAACTAAAGCTGCTCTCCATCCCTTCTTGAACAGGCAAGGGTGAGAAATTATCTCTGCTGGTTAACAGAGATAATTATGTCAGGCTACCTTTGGCTGGCCCAGTTTCATAAATAGCTCTCAGATAAAATAAGGCCTAGTTATGTAAGATTTTCCAAAAGTGCTAAACTTCCAGTGAAAACTGATGCAAAAACTCAGATCATTTGTGATTTTATTTGATATTCAGTGCTGCACTTTGCTACAGTCGTGTGATAAAACACATCACAAGTGTCAGTATCATTTTGTAAACATTAAAAGGCAGTGACCTCAATGCAAATACACCTTTCTGGACTAGAAAATACATTTATAAAATACAGTAGATAAACAGTCGAATGCATTAGATTGTGCTAAGTTTATCAGCTACACTTGACAGGAAATACCAACCTTTGTTCTCCAGGATTGATTTCCAGCTATAATACTACTGTATGTCTGGCAGAACGATGCTTAATTTATGAGATACAAGAGCTTTAAATCACAATTCTATCAGAATCTTAAAGTCTACAGCGCTACAAGTTCTGTAAATTATTTGTTTTCTAGCTGCACAATACGCTCTACTGCAGTGACCGCTAAAACATGATCATCTAAGAATGCTATTCATGCAGCGAGGAGCTGTTTGTGGAAGCAGCTGCTGTGTAAACCACTGCATTTCTGTAAAGATGCGTGAAGCCAGAGCGGATTATCTGACTCATGGATGCAGCGAACGAACAGGCAGAGAGAAAGTGAGAATTAATGAGGTGAGAAATCTGACTTCCCCAACGAGGCCTCTAGTTGTAAGAGTAAATACTTGTATTGCTTTTGGTCACTGTGTGTTCTTGTTGTTGTTGTCACAGGTCTCTGAAGACAGAAGATCTGTTGTGCAAAAGGAAAAGAAGAAGAAGCAGAAAGGACTTGGTGAGTGTCCATTTTCCAATAACGTCAAATGAATGTTTTACACATACTGATTCAAATAAATTAGAGCTGCAACGACTAATCGATTAGTAACTATTAAATTAATTGCCAACTATTTCGATAATCGATTCATCGGTTTGAGTAATTTTTTCAGTCAAAGTTCTCTGATTCCAGCTTCTTAAATGTGAATATTTTCTGGTTTCTTTCCTCCTCTATGACAGTAAACTGAATATATTTGAGTTGTGGACAAAACAAGACATTTGAGGATGTCATCTTGGGCTTTGGGAAACACTGATCGACATTTTTCACCATTTTATAGACCAAACAACTAATCGATTAATTGAGAAAATAATCAACAGCTCAATCTACAATACAATTAATCTAAAATAAATATGTTTTGCTGGAGCATTTCAATATATAAACAAATTTAAGATGCCATTTTTAAGTAGTATTTTGTGATTGCGAGTGCATTTAGTGTGATAACCTTTTGCACTGGTTTGCAGCATTTTTGTGGATTAACAGTTCAATTTGCACTTTATCCCACTTGTTAGAAATTCATGATACTTTATCTATATTATACTCATTCCAAATAAAAGAGTGATTGAGTGGAACTGTGTGTATGAAGTACACCTAAAAGAGGACGTGAACTCTCAGTATTCACTCTGTTAATGGTACTAAAATCTTACCTTTCATTAAATGGCTTTTTGGCAAACTGAAGTTGTTCCCTCACACTCGTCCCAAACACCAACATCTGCTTCTCAGTGTCAATTACACACTGCAAAAAAAAGAGAAAGATAATATACCAACACATCACACATTTACATGCAGGTAGAAACCACATTTGTACTTATTTTTCCCACTAGTGGTAGAGATGTAAGAATAGCAAAGTAATTTTGTCTGTTAATAAGTCTGTGAACTCTTAGCCGTGCATCTTAATTATTTACATCGCTATGTTGCTGATGATCTTTAAATGTTCCTCCTGTGATTGGATGATTGATTGAATCTGAACAGTAGCCGTTGGAAAGGAGATGATTTACCTGAGATTCATGGGTTTTATTGTCGCTCCGGTTACTATTGTAAATTAATTGAAGATAAGTTAACTTATTTAATAACTAGGTAACTGCAATATGGCTAACATTCCCCCAGTTCAGCTTTTAAGTTACTTTTCTTTGTCTTAAGTGTAAATTTAATTGAATATCTTTTAATTATCAATTAATTTATTAATTTATTTAATTTATTTAATTTGTTTTATTTATTTTATTATTATTTGTATTTGTATTAATAATAATAATAATAATAATAATAATAATAACAATAACAATTTGCAAATTCATTGATAAGGAAAATAATTTATATTTTAGCCCTATTCCAATCTGTTATATTAGTATCTGCCTAGAGGACAATGTTGGGTCGGCACAGAAGACCGCTAATTTTGGACAAGATATGAAATTAAAACATAATTTTATTTGTAAAATATGAAGGCTCCAAAATAATTGCCATGCTCACCTTGAGTGACTTTAACGTCTTGTTGCCCAGGGACATCAGTGGTCTGTTACTTTCTGTAAAATAAATAAATGTAATTGGCGGACAATAATATTATAAAAAATGTCTTAAAATTACTGGTTATAGTCACAAAAATCAGTGTACTCTTTAATCTTATTCATCTTCCTTACCTACTATGGCAAAGGAGCACATTATTCTGAGCTGCCCGATGGTCAGGCTGAGTTTTCTGATGTGTCCGTCGATGCAGAGCTTCCTCTGAAATGGAAAACCATCCGTCTCCATTTTGTTCTCCTCAACCAGATCCTTCAAACTTTGAGAGAAACAAAAAGAAAAGACTCCTTCAATAGCCTGTTAGTGACCAAATGTACATCAAATGTACAGATAATGAGCATCTCACCCTGATCTCTCCACAGTTAATGAAGACATCAGGTTCAGTTTGCAGCCAGTGTCAATCAGCACTTTCACCTCCCGTCCTAAACACTGCAAACATAGCAGCAACACTTTACTGGTTATAATTCTGATGAAGTTATTATATTGGAGTATGTGTTCAAAGTAATCTAAATGTTTTTTTAATATGTATGTAATCACTCACCTTGCAGGGCACATAGATGAAATCTTCATCCTCTTCTTCATCTTCATGTAAATTGAAATGAGTACTTCTCAGAAGGACGTCTCCGTTGTTCTGTGTCACTCCACACATGTTCATCCTTCCCCGGGACAACTTGGCCTCCAGCCAGCGCTTCTGCAGGATATGATGCGGCTGCTATAAATACAAACAAAAATAAAAACAAATACAGTCAGAAAATGTGGCCAAGTTCTCGTCTCATCCCTGTGGACCTGGAGCTTAAACACAAATAAATTAATAATAATTATTATTATGATTGTTGTTGTTGTTATTGTTATTTTAGATAACATAAGGAGTATTACAAAATGACATGATATTTACAGGCTTTCCTAGCTTTATGGATGAAACTGTCAGTAATGTAAGTGAAGATAAATATTCAAGATACCATTTCTAAGAGACATTTAGACTCAAGCAAACAAAAAGGGAGACATAATTAATATAATATGTTCACTTTTTTAAGGAATATTTTGTTATAGCAGCAAAAATACAAATGTACTGCATTTTACCAAAAACATAACCTCCTGCACACTGGCAATACTTTCTTAGTGTGGGAGTTTATTTTTTGTATTTTTATTTAACATCTAGTATACAGTATGTGCAAACATTAGGTTTAATAATTAAGGCATAATAAGCCCAAACATTTGTGTATAAAATAAGATAAGATAAGATGGACATAAATAAATAGAGCTAAATGTAAAAAATGAATATATATATATATAAATAGTATTAATATGTAAATATAATACAGTATATAATGTAATAAAACAGTATTAACATTTTAATAGTTTGACACAGTACAGTAGCCCATAACATAATATGGGACAGTGACTAAAGGTGAAAGTAGCCTAATATAGTATAATATAATAGTACTAGTAGGCCTATAATAGTAATAATTATAGCACTATATAATATGAGGCCTGTTCTAGGAGGCTCACCCCCTGTTTGGAGGTCCCGAGCTTCTTCAGTCCGTCCAGAGGCAGCAGGTCAGCTGAGTCCTGATGGAGGAACTGGATGGCCTGTTTCAGCCTCCTCTGCTGCCTCAGAGCTGCAGCATCCAGAACCCCCGAGTCTCCCCGGTTCTCTGTCCGCGTCCCGGTGTACATGGTGCGGCTACCAGAGTCAGAGCGAGGCGGTGTCTCTGGAGCTGTCTGACTGAGTCTGTAATAATAACAATGAGGAACTCCCCTATGATGATGAGTTTTAGTGAGGAGGAGACACCCCCATCACCATGAGGACCAGTGCAGGTAGTCAAGGTAACAGGTAACAATGCGATTTCCGGTCTAAACCTTCACAATAAAACTCGAGTTAAAAACAAAATGCGGTAAAATTATGTGAGATTTTCCTCCTCTAGGTTTGTGAACTGAAGACAACACAAGTGCAATCAATCAAACAGAGCTTGAGACCACTGATACATTTCAATGTGAATGAATTTTAATGTTTTATGAGCCAAAGTACCACAAAAACATAATATAAGGACAACAAATTACTGAATTTCTCTGACTTTCTGTCAAATTAAACCTTTAAAGGTTTATCATGCTCATTTTCAGGTGCATACTTGTATTTTGTGTTTCAACTAGAACATGTTTACATGCTGTCATGTTAAAAAAAAACCCTTTATTTTCCTCATACTGTCTGCCTAAATATACCTGTATTCACGCTGTCTGAAACGCTCTGTTTTTGTGCATTTCAACAGAATTGCGTTGCTAAGCAACAGCTTGGGTCCATGTTTACTTCCTGTCAGCTGATGTCATTCACATACTCTGCAACAGGAAATAAACTGGGACACATTTAGAATGTTTATCTTTAAAACCATGTAATGATCTAAATATTGTATATTTGTGACATTACAAACGGACAGAAATCCTGACGGCTTGTTTCAAACGCACAACTTCTGAATATGGGCTGTGTGTATTTCTCTGTATATTGAGTGCTTTGATAGTTGAACGGTATTTATATAGCACATAAACCTGCTTTATAATATAAGAGACATGAAAATTTCACCTTTTACAATATGGGACCTTTAAGGACATTCCCTCTACTACTGGTTTAATTTGTTAATAGAGCACTGATCAATCTATTAATGTTTCAGTGTAAGTAAGTTACAAAATTGAGGTACTTGTACTTTACTTGAGTATCTCCATTTTTTGCCACTTAATACTTCTATTCGACTACATTTCTGTATGCAAACATTTGTAAAAAAAATGTCTGAAAAAACAAGTTTGAAAAATGCTGAAAAAAAAGACTCTGAAAAAAAGTTTTAAAAATGTTGGAAAAGAAAATACTAAACAAAGTCTGAAAAAGGTAAAAAAAAAAAAAAAAAAATACTAAACAAAGTCTGAAAAAGGTAA
>CAKAOH010037855.1:63889-84798 GCA_916701665.1 Sebastiscus tertius | reverse complement strand
AAAAAACTAAAAAACAGCATTAAAAATGAAAAGCACAGTAGGAGACCGTAACAGTAATACAAAACACAAAAGCTATTCATTAGATTTCCCCAAACAGCTCACACACTCAATATAATAATAACTGTTATTGCCAAACAATTATCCTGTGGGCCCAAAAGTCCCATATTTCCTTCTTAATTAATCTCATTATATCTTATACGAAGGTCCTCACGGGTGTGTCAAAAGGAAGAGCTTGCATTCTTGCCTGTCTTTTGCTTTCCAGGCATGACCAAGCAAAGGTAATTGTGCCTATATATAGCCTTGGGGTCAATAAAACTATTGTTTTATTGAATAACAACATTTATATTTAGACTGGACAGAGAGCCAGCTAACAGTAAACTCTGCTGATAAGTTATTTCTCAATGAGTTCACAGGAAAACTCTCAGGAAAGTGTCTGAGCCGGCTTCCTCTGCCGGCTGCCCCAAACAATACTCCCGCTCTAACTGGCTGCTTTGTCCGACACACCGCTCTCTCTCTGGGTGTCAACGCCAGGTCACTTGAGTCTGAAATAATGAGCTGCTTCCCTGCTTCCGGTATTGAGCCTTGTAGGCCCTACAGGGAGAAAGAAATGATGCATCCAGCAGTCTGGGTTATGAGACAAAGAAGAGCCGGTGATCCACCAGTTTTGGGAAGTGTCATTGATTTTGGCTTCAGGTGGAGCGGTAAGAAAGGATTAAAAGTTTTAGAGCTCTCCTCACACTAAGTCACCTTAAGTGTTGATTTAAGAAAATATATGGAAAAAAATACAACAGAAAGAGGACAAGAGTTACACTATTTTACAATTGCTTTGGCTCAATTTTCACAGCAGAGTTTCAATTTACAAAACTCTTAACACAAAAAACAAGCACAAAATGTCCTCATCCATATTCAAATAGGCACTGTAATACGCCACACAGTGCATGTTGAATTTCAAAATAAAATGATCAAATAATGCTCTCAAACATTCTCCAAAAATTGTGCAATTTATGCAGAAGTCAGTATTTGTAATTATGTGGAATAAGAATTACTTAAATGTTGTGTTGTATCACTGTAAATATGGATCACTTAGTCTACAGTCTTAACTTCACAGTAAAACCTACATTACAAGGCAGAATGATGATTGAGACAGAATGATGATTGAGACTGTACTTCACTGCACCAGGTCACTTTTTCTGATCTGTATCAACACCGGACATTATTATATTATATTAGATATTTAAATCCCTTGCAGGTTTAATCATCTACAGTAAGTTAAATGCTGGATGTTGCGTTGTATAAAATGGGGAGATACACATTATACCGTTATGTGTGTATGGTATGTACCGGATGTGATTATACCGTAAAGATGTCTATGCAAATTATTATAATTTTTTCTTTAACACAATAGCTGCAGCTGTATGGAATTATGGAATTTATTTGGATGGATTTTCCAACCAAAAGGGATATTTCTCTGTACCTTTTTACTTGTTTTAGTTAAGTTAAAGATGCAGACATGAAGGATCTGCTGAGATGATGTACAAATCTATTGAGGAAAGATTTTCCTGACTTGTGATGGGACTATAATATAGTTTCGTCTGAACTTCGGTGACCAGAAATTACATTTCAACCAGTGGAAAACTCTGAGGGTGAAGTTGGAGTATGAATGTTACTGTAGGGTTTTTGATCGTAACTTTATTTTGAAAGGGACCAATATGTCATTTAAAGGGATAATTTGTGTGTTGTGAAGTGGGGTTGTATGAGGAACTTATCCATAGTCAGTGTATTACAGTACCTACAGTAGATGACGGTCGGTACGCCCCTAGTTTGGAGAAGCAGATAGGAGTTACCGCACGGAAGCAAAGCAATGTACCGCTGAGGACGGGGCCTGCAGCACAACATATTTTAGCCACCTACTGTTAAAGAAAGGCCCACCTAAAAAAATCTGTTTAAGTGTACGCTATATTTAGAATATTTTCACCAACTTACCTTGCCGTGAGACAGCTATACAGTCTATGTTTCCGACGGGGAACTGAAGCTGTTCTGCTCTCTCCAAAGCAACCTGATTCCATTGGAAAAAAGGGTATTTTACGTCATATGGCTCAATTAAGGGCGGCACAGTGGTACAGCGGTTAGCACTGTTGCCTCACAGCAAGACGGTCGCAGGTTCAAAGCCGGCTTAGGGCCTTTCTGTGTGGAGTTTGCATGTTCTCCCTGTGTTAGTGTGGGTTTTCTCCGAGTTCTCCGGCTTCCTCCCGCAGTCCAAAGACATGCAGGTTAGGTTCATTGATAACTCTAAATTGCCCGTAGGTGTGAATGGTTGTCTGTCTCTCTATGTGTGTCAGCCCTGTGATAGCCTGGCAATAACGTCCAGGGTGTATGGATGTGAGCTGGGATTGACTCCAGCCCTATTTCCACTCTTGGGTCCGTGTTTTTCTGGACACCGTGGCGTCGAACATGTTCCACTCCTCAGCCAGAGGAGCCTTACGCTCACCACGCGTTTCGTACATGACACAAAACGTGATCCAGACGTGTTTCTTGCAACCAAAACACGTTATTCAATCAATCATTATCTCTCCATTTACGAATGCAGTGTTTGATCATTGCAGATATCGGATCACGTTGTGAGATTAAACACTTTGTTTCCTCATTAATATACATGTATTTTTAACAATGCAATATGAGGACATTTGCATTTAATTTACAACTACTTTAAAAAAAACTAACTACACTATTAACTTTTGGGTGATGTAACTCCTGCCTGTATACAATATGATTCTTCTTCAATGACGATAATTATGTAATTGATGTTACATTATTCTGTGTTATCCAACAACAGAATAGAATCCTGATGAGCTCTCCAACCTCATTGTACCCACTGACACAGATACACAGACGGCCTCGTCAACCTCCTCTAAGTGTATTGTTGTTATTGATCAGGCTGAAATCTGGGTTAGTCAACAAAGGTATGAGTAAGAAAGATACAAGGCGACACACTCTCACAGTCAATATTCTTAGGCTCATAGAAGATGTCACAAAGAAGCCCTAACAACCCACAGTGGGATAACACTGTTCACATTATTAACATTTAGGTCATAAACTGTTTGTCCAAAAACTGGGTCATTTGAACAACATGGAGCTGACATTTAATTTCCTGGCCTCGCTTTGCTCCTCCTCACCATTCATCTCTTACAACTTTGACCCAGAAAAATCTATTTCTTGAAGAAAAGTGTATATAATAGAATATAATTTGGTACATTTCTCAAGGCTTTTCTGCCTCTGACAAACAGAATGATGCCGGGTATTTTAGTTAAGTCGAGATGAGGACATGCTGCAGTTTAGAGGCAGACTAAAAATAACAAGCTGCAGTGGTTTTCACATTGTAGTCTAAATTCAACATCTTTTTTATTTAACTCTCAGCTGAATACATTTTAAATAGGGCTGTTAATTGATCAAAATATTTAATCGTGATTAATCGCATGATTGTCTATGATTAATCACTATTAATCGCACATTTTTTATCTGTTCAAAATGTACTTAAAGGGAGATTTGTCAAGTATTAAATACTCTTATCAACACTACTCTTATGGGAGTGGGCAAATATGCTTTCTTTATACAAATGTTTGTATATATTTATTACTGGAAATCAATTAACAACACAAAACAATGACAGATACTGCATTTTGCATAAAAAAAACTCAAACCCAACAGGCAACAACAGCTGTCAGTGTGTCAGTGTGCTGACTTGACTTTGACTTGCCCCAAACTGCATGTGATCATCATAAAGTGGGCATGTCTGTAAAGGGGAGACTCGTGGGTACCCATAGAACCCATTTTTATTCACGTATCTTGAGGTCAGAGGTCAAGGGACCCCTTTTAAAATGACCATGACAGTTTTTCCTCGCCAAAATTTAGAGCAAGTTTGGAGCGTTATTTAGCCTCCTTCTTGACAAGCTAACCTGACATGTACTAACGGATTCCTTAGATTTTCTAGTTTCACATGATGCCAGTACCTTCACTATAGTATTAAAACTGAGTCTGCTACAACCTCCGAAATATCGAATAGCGGCCTATCGGATTTTTAAGAGATTAATTAAAAATCGCAAGTTGCGTTAAAGAAATTTGTGGCGTTGAAACAAATTTGCGTTAACTCGTTATTATTGTGCTTTTGTGTGTCATGAGGTCAGAGGTTAACTGTGTTAAAGCAGTTTTAATAGACCCAGAAGTAGCTCATTGATTCATAGCGCGTGTGAAAATAAAATCGTACTACTGTACACGTACTTTCCTGACCATGGCAGGTCCAGAGAGTCACTTTCAAGCTGTTTTTGCAGAGGTGAAGTTTGGAGTTTCAGCAAAAAGAGGAGTATGTTTACTGAACCATGCAGGAAAACATCAGCTGAGAGCTTTCAGAGGACAGATCTGTCTCCATCATTAAGGAGTGTCTCATATTCATCCACTCGATCCGGCCTAAATATGTCAAATCTATCTTGATTCAGTCAGTTTAAGAACTACAAAGCTTAATTAAAGCAAGATGTTGACTAATGATTGTTTTGAAAGTGATGCGTGGAAAACCTAAATTGAGTGTACTCAAAATTCTTGTTAATCTGAAAATTTTTCAAACTGTGTTGTAATAGTCGTTATCTTGACTCAGTGGGGACTAATACCGCTTCCTGCCCCACTCTGGCTGTAATGATTTTCATCCACAGTCAGAGCTCTGCTTTCTGGAAGGGTCTTTCGTATGCGGGAAGTACACAGCAGCTTGGAATTCCCAGTTAGTCTGTCCATTTCCCAGCCGACGTGACCCCAGCCTCTGTCTGGAAGTCTTCCAAAAACAAGAGCTTCCTCCTTTTTGAGCCCTTTTTCCTCTTCCCTCTCCACCTCCCCTGAAGCTCACATGTTTAGATTTGATTTTTTGGAGCCTAATCCAAAGCCATAAAAAAGAACAACATAAACACCGGGCACTTATTGGATCATGTCTAGCTTTGGACAGCATCTTTCATGCAGTATTCAGGCTGCAGATACAGTTTGAGTGGTACCATCTGCCAGCAGACAGAGAAGCCACGATCTGCATATTCACTCCGCTACCTATCTGACGGAGCAGGTGGAGGCTTACCTAATGCATCCCAACAAAGAAGCCCCGCCAGTGGCCGCCAGTGGTGCACACGATCCTATCTATGTATTATCAAATGCCAACTGGCCATCGAACATCTGGAGATGCGGCAGCCAGGACGATAAATCAATGTTAACTAGCCTCAGCTTCCGTGGAATATCAATGACTGCACATGAAAAAGAAGATGCAGTACTACACCCATCTGTCTCAGTAGCTTTCTCTACCTGCCAGCCACTAAAGCTGAATGTATTTTTAATTCTGACACACTGGCTTTTATAAATACATGCACGAGTTGTTTTTCACCCATCTGCTATCAAGCTGCACAGGTTTGCTTATGTAATCCAGAGGAAAAATCATTGCATGTTGACAGATTCATGCTATAATCTGCTACTTTTTTAGCTCAATTATATCTGCATCCTCCTCCACGCACCCTTTCTCTTTCTTCTTAGAATAATTACAGAGGGCAGCCAGGGAAAAAAAGCGGTTTAATTTTTTCCAAGGAATACTTTGCAGGAGGCTAATAAGTTTGCACTCGCTAGCCCCGAAACAAATGTGCCCGCAGCAAGGCCAGTGAGGCACCAGCAGGACGTTGGTAGACACGCGGCTAATTGGGTACATTGCCAGAAATCCAGCAGCAGGCAAGAAAAAAAAGCTGTTTTATGGGAAATAATCAGGGACACCACACACCACGCATGTGTCTCCTCTTATTCTGTAATGTGTTTTATTGTGAGACAATAGGGCGAGTGGGAACAGAAGGTTAATGAGGTGCCAGTAAACAAGACAGAAATGTCACATCGGTGCGATGAGGGCACCGTTGTCTTTTCCATATTTAATATATAATTTATTAAATTCAGTCACACTAGCCAACGGGTCTGTCATCATGTTCTTTTCAAGGAACAAAGGCCAGTGACAGATAATGCAATGATATGCTTTACTTGAAAAGGGGGAAAGCGCACACAAGAACCATCAATAACATCATCATGTCAGTTTCAACCAACAGCTTGTGTTTTTTTTTTCTCTTTCCATTATAAAGACGTAAGTAAATGTTTGTCAGCTTTTAGGCTCTGGGGCTTTTTGGGGGAAAGGTGAGGAATATTCTGGGACATGCCTGTTGAAAGTATCTGGGCAGGCACATCTGTTGAGAGCTCTGCCTGCTCGGCAACACTCGAGTGGTGAAGTCTTGGTTGAGCTCTTCTCAGAAAACAAACTGTGAATGAGGATCATTAGAACGAGACGGAGAGTCGTCAGCCACGCAAGCAGCTCTGTGAAGCTGAACTGGAGCACAGCGGTGCTTTGACCTGGAAGCTAACATCTGCATGCTCACAATGATAATACTAACATGCTGATGTTTAGCAGGTTTAAACGTTCAGCAACTTATTTTTGCATGTTAGCATGCTAAAATCGGCTACTAAACACAAAGTACAGCTGAGGCTGATGGGTAGGGGTGGGAATCACCAGAGGCCCCACGATATGACATTATCATGACATTTAAGTCGCGACACGATCTTATTGCGATATGCTGAGTATTGTGATAAGATAAATTGTGATTTATTACCTTTTTTTTCAACTGCAAGCTATGCAACATCTGTTTTATATAATATGATACAGTTTTCACTGTGTTCATGTCAGAGTTTTACTTCACATATCTTGAGGTCAGAGGTCAAGGGACCCTTTTGAAAATGACCATGCCAGTTTTTCCTCACCAAAATTAACTTTTGGGTGTTATTTAGTGTCTTTCCGACAAGCTAACATCACATGGTACCAATAGATTCCTTAGGTTTTCATATGATACAAGTAAATTCACTCTAGCTGTATTATTATTTATGTAGTATTTAGTCATAAAACAAAATATTGGACAGATTGAAATGTTGACCTGATGATGACGCTAGATGAAAAATTATCCAAGTTCCTGTGTGGAACATGTTTGTATCAAATTGAATGCTAATCCATCCAATCGTTTTTGAGACATTTCACTCAAAACAACAAATATTAATGCTAATAGTAGAAAAGTCATGAAGTCAAGTCATCACCACGCCGTTAGGATTCATCGTCTGGGAACCTTGAATGTTTGTACAAAATTTCATGACGATCCATCCAACAGTTGTTGAGATGATTCAGTCTGGACCAAAGTGGTGGTCCGACTATCATTGTCATCACTAGTGTTGCTGCTAGTGTGGCTAAAAATCAGAGTTGGGAACCAAAGGCCTTTTTCAGGAGGAAGCAGGGCCTGTAATGTGGCTTTCATCCTCCTTATGTAGCTTTTCTTTTCAGCACATTACAGTCGGTTATAGCTCCAAGCTCCGCTATAGCCAGTGAATGTTTGTACTGTAAGGAGAAGTGAAGGTTAATCAACTATGTTTAGTCCATTCAGATTGCTGAGCAAGCATTTAATTTCCAGGAGTTAAATAAGTAAATATAATTAACATTACCGCACTGAGCTGTGGATTATGTAGAAAAGTTGGGTTCATTACTGATGAAGGTTTTAATATTGAAAACATTCTGTTTAATCACAGGGCTTCTGTCTATAATCCTGATGTCGATCCATCATCATCATCGGCGTTCACTGGAGGCAAACATGACCATCCTCCCTGTTGGGTCCTCTACTTGATCCACGTACTCTGGTGGTGCTGTGTCAACAGGGGTAAGGCCTTTTTCTCTCTCTCTTTGTCGCTTTGTCTCTGCGGCACGGCGGAGTTCCGTTTCATGACGTGCAGCTCCTTCCTGCACCGGTTCCTTCCAGGAGCGCCTGACCCGTGCAACGTGCTCCCAGTTGCTTGATGTGATGTGGACTTTCTTCAGGCTGGTTTTGATATTATCCTTGAAACGCTTCTTTTGCCTGCTAGGGGCTCGTTGACCTCCCTTCCGCTGGGGCTTTTCTGCCCAAGTGATCCCTGCATGCAACTCACTTCTTTGGCTGTTTGGCAGACTGTGTGTGTCGGAGCTTCTCAGTTAGACTTCATCTGCAACAGCTTGCTTCTGGCCTGCAGGGAGTCCGAGGGGAGTTCAGAGAGAATTAATGTGCTGGATGATTGTTTCTTGTCACAAAGCTGTGAGCGTGGCTGGTAGTAGAGACAAGAGCTCAAAGGGCACAAGGAGTGTGAGACCCTTCTCATTACTACAGTATGCAGCACAACAAGCTGGACAACAAGCTGGTATCTTATTAGAATTACACCTAACTGGAGAAATAGTGTGGAATAAACAGGGATAAGGTTGCCTCCAGAGCTTCTTCTAGCGTGAATTTCAAGGTCTGTTTTCGCATCGTCAATCAGTGACACAGCTTATATTGTGTTACACATGAATACCTCCGTAGGGTGCTTTGTGAAAAACGAGTAAATAAAACATGAAAATAAATTAAAAAGAAGCTCCCGACACCTCCTGCTGTATGCGGTTGGACTTTATCAGTATTTTGTGGCGAAATATCCAAGAAAATTCAAGCTGAGCAGACAGCAAAGGTAATAAAATGTGACCTTTGGATACTCCTTCCTGCTCTGGCTGCAGATTAAAGTTGAAGTCAACACATTTCACTGTCTGCCTGGCTGATCTGTGGGTTTTCTAAGAGACCTCTGTTGACTGTAATCAGGTGTGTCACTTGCCACAAGCAAAGCAATAAAGGGAGCATGCACACCAAGGTTATGAATGAAGAAGTAGTATTCTCTGCAATGTACTGTAGTAGGAGAACTCTAACTCATCAATCCATGTTTCCTGTTTCCATGAAGGATACTGTAGACATTGTGAGATTTCTTTTCATGCCACAGTCTACTTCTACTCGACCTCATTTCAGAGGGAAGTGTTGTACTTTTTACTCCACTACAATTATTTGACAGCTTCTTTTAAAGTGTGTAAAGTAACTAGTAACTTAACCTAACATATTACGCAAAGGTGCTTTAGGTGGCCATTTTGGTCTCGGTTTAATCATGAGTGAGTGAATAGCAGTACATCTATAATATTGGTAAATGGACTTGGATAGCGCTTACAATTAATATCATGGGCTACAAATAATATATTGCGCTGCGTCTGAAATCGCATACTATGCACTACATACTCAATATGTGTACTATCGTTCAACATGCTTTTGTGTGAATAAACAGTAATATGTATCTTTTCGGACGCACTGAACTGTAATTTACGTCTCACTTCCTGAGAGACGTGTAACCATGGTAACCCGTGCCAACCTCATGTTACCAAACGGTGATTTGTGAGAATCAAAGTCTGAACTAATTTAAATACTATATTACACCTAGCAAAGTGGAATCTTATACTTACAGTTCAAATTGAAGCGGTGTTGATGTTACAGAGCTGCCCGTTAACGTCTGTTATGAACGCTGACGTTACTACCGCATTGCATTGTGGGATATTTATGCCGAAGCATGTATAAGCAGTGATGTCACAGTGTAACCTATCCGACTCTCCGCTCGACCTTCCTGTTACATCTCTACTGAGAAAATGTAGAGCAGCACAGGAGCAGAGGGGGCTTACGTAAGAAGAGACAGTTACAAAGATTGATAAAGGTTATGGATTACTTAACGCTCCTTTTAATTATCACAGACTCTCAATTTACATACGTGAGTAATTAAAATGATAAATGCACCTGATTCTCCTTTATCTTTTTGGATTGTCTCTGAAATCCTCCCACTTGTGTTGGAAGGTTTAACCTAATGTAATCCTTTCATGGCTGCGCTCACGGCAAAGCCCCCTCCAAATCTTTGAAGCAAGACAAAGTGTTTCACATTAAGAGTGGAGGTGGTGCTAAAAGGTATCTTACTAAGTGAGCATAATGACGGCGTCACAGTACGCCGTCTTCCATCGGAGGTGTAGGAAGCCACGGGACGTACTTTTACAACAATCGGTTTAAATGGTTTAAAACTCGCTCATGGCCATTGAATGCCAGCGTGAAATGTCCGCCCACATAGCAACCGCCGCTCTGCTTCCTTTATGAGGCTCAGCACTGCCGGCTGCTGCAGTGACTCACAGGTAAAACTTTAAACTTTGTGTTTGTTAAAAAAATGCTCCGTGATCAAACTGACTAAAACAATGGAAAAAAGACATATTCCAGATGCCAAGAAAATGACTCAACACGGATTAAAGGACGCCGGCTAAACAATTACTGTGTGAAAGATGCATGCACCTACTCCATGATACATACTCTAGTGTGACCAGCAATTTAACCCTTAAAGCTGAAGTAGGCGAGATCGGAGCAAATATGATTAAAAAAAGTTATTTTTTATAAAACGGTTGCTATATCGTGACAGTAGTTCATGAAACAGGTAACCTGAAAAAAATCATATGCCTCTGTGTCCTCCGGTGCTCATAACGGCATCTGCAAGATTTCACAGACCGGAGGAAAACAAGCAGTAAGAGCTGATCTGAGATCTGCTGTCTATGAGAGCCGGCTGTCAATCACTCACAAACTCCGATCAAGCGGTCAAACTAGGCAGCGCTGATCAAATATGAATCAATATTATGTTACTCTAATGCCTATTTCTCGCCTCAAATGTTTTCAGAATCATCTTGTAGTGTACTGTTTAGCTGTAAAATGAGAACGTTTTTGATGCCGCCGCCATTGTGAAATCTGGTGAAGGAACGCTAAGTTCTGGTCACATGACCGGAGCACAGCCAATAGGAACGCTCTCTCAATGAAATGACCCGTGATTGGTCAAAGTTTCCCGTCACGGGCTAGAATTTCTAAAGCCTGAAAACAGAGCCATGAGGAGGTGCAGAAGTCTGCTTTTCTCTCAGAACACTTGAATTACAATATGCTGAAAGGTTATTATGGAATTTTTGCCCAATGATGCCAAAAATATACTGACTACTGACACTTTAAATGGTCTTCTCAGTGGTTTGGTTGAACAGATTTTGCATTGTTAAATCTTTGTTAAGTTGTCCTTGAAGGTGCTAAATTCTACGTCTAGAGCCTTAATATAGCAGCAAACAACTATTTGCTTTGTAAAGATAAAGAGGAATAATTTCTACCTGAGCAGAGAATGAAGTCACAATACTGTACTATAATACTCACAACTGTAATTGGACATTTCTGCCAGCCATTTGGTGGAAGCTCAGTTTTAAAAAAGTAATTGTTTTTGTTGTAAGAAGAAAGAGAGAGCACTAAAGGGTTCATGTTGTTCTGAATTTGAACTTGAATTTCTCAGAGCACCAATGATGGAACACGTAAACACAGATTTATTCTTTTTCATACGTGATGGTCTTTATGGTAGTTATAAATTTCATATTATATGTAGTGAAGCTTTTAGAGAGTGACAGTATTGCTGTTTGGGTGCTTTTCATCATGTAACTGAGAGCGAACGTGACGCGCGATGATCAACAAACTTCCCACGTTGCCACACTCCAGGCTTGGCGTATTCCCTGAAGTCCGACCGCAAGCCACATGAGAGTCATGTGTGGGAATTTTGTGCCCCCCGCGAGAGGAATACCATGCATCACTTGATGAGGCGCAACATTTGGTAATATTTAATCAAAATGATAAAGAATTGAGGAAATCACATCCGGCTTTTATCAACAGCGAACCCCCCGAACTCTGATTTCCCTTCTGACGAGAAAGCATTCTTGGCTACATTCCTGCTGAAACCACCGTGGGTTTATTCTCATCTACAAAAATGTGTTATGAACGAGCAAATAACATACTAATGGAACTGAACCAAAAGTCAACATCAACATTAATTACAAAGTGAAGATGCAACAAAGACGATTGCGTGAGATAAGGTTTGCCTCATCTCCTCAAATGTCATACTGGTTTGTAAACACCTCTGTCCTCAGCAGCTGACACATCTGGTTGTCCTTTTTGCTATCTTTTGCTCTAAAGCATCAAAGACTGTCTGGGCTGACAGACATGAGACCATTTTTAAAAAAATTCAACAATATCTTCTTGGATGATTTCTAGGTTTTGTGTTCAGTAAAAGTCAAACACTTGCCTCTCTCACCCCACTATCTTTGGGATCATCATTTAAATGATTAATCTAATGCAGGCTCTCCTTTAGTGAGAGGGAGGGCTGGAGGGGCATTGGAGGCCACACGTGTCATTTTCTCACACCAGACAGGGTCTCTGGGTGTTACAGATACTATCCCAGCTGTGACGACAAAAAAGGGCCGGGTGACGAAAGTCAGTCTGTGGTCTCACTGCTCTCTCTTGTGTTCACCCTGGAGACCGCTGACTAACCAGCATCATGTGACCTAAATAGCTTTCTTAAGAAAACGGTTGCATCATGTGGGAGTTTTCAATGTGAATTCTCTCCATTGAACTATCGATCTATCTAAGGCCGTATTTATCAATTTTCTTATTGAAGAATGCTCTGAAATGCCAATTTAAGCAAAAAAGTAATGTGCTTAAACTGAAGTTTAAGACGCATTTATCAAGTAATGTACCCACATGACTACATCACATGAATGATTCCTAGCAGGAAGAGCCAATCAGAGACAAGTATTTACCCCACATCTACACCACTGTTGCTTTTTAAATCTGCAATAATAAAAAAATTATTTGAATATCTGTATCATCCTTATATCCTTCTCCTATCTCAGCAATAACTGTGAAAGAACAATCTATTATATTATATTATATTATGTTATGTTATATTATATTATATTATATTATATCATATTATATTATATTATGTTATGTTATATTATATTATATTATATTATTATTATTATTATAACAACTTAATATACTTTATTCAATCAGGAAGTCACATTGAGATTGATACTCCATTTACAAGTGAGATCTGAATACAGAAAAAAATACAATAAAAATAAATAACAATGGTAATGACTTAAAAATATAATAAAATAGCAAGATTTAAATATGTATACATATAGACAACTGCATGAGAAGTTATAAATAAATGCTTTATAAGATATCTTTGGCGTAAGTAATAATAATAATAAAAAAGATCAGAACAGAACAGTCACACCTAAAACAAACAACTTATAAATATAAACATAGGAATGACTTCATTGGAAATTGGCTGAAATGGAAACAAAAAGAAAAACAATAAAGTATTTACATAGCTTAGTTTAGTAGTTTAGTTGTATACTTGCTGTTTGAACCCAATAGATGCAAAAAAAGAGAAAAATTAAATACATTTTTTCAATTCAAATGCAAATAATAGCCTAAAACAATACTATTCTGAATTATATAATATTACTTAATAATATTACTTCAGCTAACATAATGACTTTGTGTAAATCACTTTATTTTGAATGAATTAGCACATAAAATATTAAACTTGTGACAAGAAGCCACATACATATACACGGTACTTCATTTAAAGGGGACTGAAGGCAAAAAGGTTGTGAACTTCTGATCCAAGATCTGTTCTCAACCAACCTGAATAAAACACTGTTGCAGCGCTCTTCAGTTTAAGAGTACTTTTTACATTGTAAGAAATTTGTTAAATCACGTTTATTCCCAAGTTTCCAAGTAGGAGTCACTTTTAGCAGTCAGATAAATATGGGACGGCAGGCAGCTGTGTGCTTCGGTGTTGGTCCAGCAGATGGCAGCAGAGTCACATCTCGGCGTTGTCGCCAGGAATCAGTGTCACATCACGACGATCCTGCTGCAGCTCTCATTAAGGCACCTCTACTCACTTTTCCATTTACATAACGACACTCTGTAGGCTGCATTCAGTCTTTCATGGTTCAGGAAAGAATGAAAAAGGACTGCTGAAGAAAGCTACAATTTTTTTGTCGAGCCTAACTTCTGCCATTGATATACTTTATGTGAAGCCCTTTAAAGGCACATTTCTTTGCTTTGAACTACGGGGACATTGGGCACAGAGCACCAATGAACCATTAAAATCAAGTCCTCAGATGCACTTAGAGCGCTTTGTGTCATATATAATAGGATTGTGTGAGTGCGTATGATGCCTGCAAGCTCCTGAATGTCTTAAATGCTGTGAATGGAAGTTGTGCATGATTTTAATACACAAACCATTTCCTGCAGATATGAGACATGAATAGAAACAGGCGAGAGAATGCCGCATTTGTTTTTCTGATCAATTTCCTTACCCTGCGGAAAGCCCTGGATGCTTTGTATTGCGTTTGTCTTGCATCTCACCCCCAAAGGGCCACATTATCTCGCATGTTTCCATAGCAGACAATAGAAGACATGTTTCAAGCGCTTTCATCTGTTGTCCACCGGGTGCAGATATGCATGTGTAAGCATATCTTTATTATGTATGCCAAGTGTTTAGCTTCATATAAACCCAATCATTTCAACTGTGTCTCTTCTCTCTGAATATATATGAACAAAAAGCCAAGGTGGATACTACAGTACAGTGCCATGAGCGATTTCCTTGCATGAATACATTTCAGCGAGGCAAGTTTAATACATCGTTACTATAAGGTAGCCTTCTTCTAGACCTATTTTGTCTACTGGGATCAGTGGGTGTGATTGAAGCCTAATGGGAATGGATGATGGCCATAAGAGCACCTGTCTGAGGATGATAGCTTGAATCAGTATTCTCTCTTGCAATGAGAAGTGGAAATAGGGGCTGCAGTTAAGGCAATAGTGATGTCTATCCCCTGGCCTGTGAAATGGCTCAATCTCCCCAGCCGCTCCACTGTTTGATTGTTATAAATCTTTTGGAATCACATTATCTTGGCACACCAATTACCGCCGATTGTGATTCTGAGGCAGTGACAGCAGGGTAACCTCTGAGGTAATACTTTACATTCAGTTTCTACTGTAAAAAAAAGGTCAGTGTTACTTTTTTTGCCAGTCCTTTGTGGACCTTTATACTATCGGGACCTGGTGTTTTATGGACACCGTTTGGAGTGAAGGTTACGTTACCAAGATTAAAGAGTCTGCAGACATGCTCGGCGCTCTGTGAGGCTGTAGGCCTACAGCAGTGCTTTGAGCTAAATGCTAAATGGTGGGACCAAGTCATTTGTCACAAGTGTTTGCACTCAAGTCCAAAGTCAAGACTGACAAGAGCCAAGTCAAGACAGGCAAGTCCTGAGTTAAGTCCCAAGAGTCACAAAGTGTAATGCCATTTGCATCTCTGTCTGTAATTTACGACCTGCACGTTTTGCATACTGCCATAAATTTTAATTTTTTTTTTTGACGGCTGCATAGTTTTCCTACCTGAACAAAATTATCTTTGGTATAATTTTTTCCAACTGGCGTGCAGTAATGTCACGTTAGTTCTTCATGGTTCTCTCCTGCAATTTGGATGCTGTCGGATTGGTTCAAACAAAGTGGATCTGGGGAATTAAGTTTTGCTGAGAATGAATAGCGTTAAAGTTAGTTGATTCAGGAAATTATTGATTTGTGACACACTATTTAAATAACATACTTTTTAATCTTTGGGCTTGAGGAGACGTATCAAGTATTTTCAAGTCAAAAGGCTCAAGTCCAATTGAAGTCATGTGTCATTGGTGTTAAAGTCCAAGTCGAGTTGCAAGTCTTTTTTGATTTTAAGTCGAGTCTAAAGTCCAAGTCATGTGACTCAAATCAACAACAGCATGCTAATATACTCACAATGCTCACATGCTGATGTTTAGCAGGTATCATTTTTACAATGTTCACCATCTTGCTCTTTAGCACTGAAGACAAAGTTATACAGCTGAGGCTGACGGGAATGTCATTAGTTTTGCAGCTAATTAGTCATGAATGTATTGGACGAATTAAAATGTTTAGACTACCTGATGATTGTACTAGAGGAAAAGTCATATAACCAAACAACACATCCTCATACACGTGTCATTTCCATTTTCTGCAGTCTTTTCAAAATAAATTTCCGTCTTCACAGGAAACAACTTGGTTAGACTTTGGCAACAAAACTACTTAGTTAGGTTTAAGAAAAGTTTGACTTGGTTAGGATTAGGCCACAAAACTACTTAATTAGGTTTAGGAAAAGATCGTGGTTTGGGTTAAAATAACTAAAGTGGCGTAAATTAAGTACGGAAGTTACGTGACGGATAAATCAACGTTGACTTCTGGTTTCACACGGGGTACGAACACCGGTCCCCTGGGCAAGAGTCTGGTGTATTTTGACCCACACATCCACCCCATCGTTCTCCCTATGTGGCGTCTGTTGCTCTTTATACTTACTAGTTCACAATTACGTTGATTACATACAAAATGATTTTGTGGGATATAAACGACTCACAGTGCATTACTTTTCGAAGGTGTAGCTATGAACGGTGTATAAGAACAGCCTGAACCAAATGATTCTGCTACCAACGTCAGCAGGCTTTTTTGTCAGGGCACCATGAATGTCTGTACACAATTTCATGGTGATTGATCCAATAGTTGTTGTAATATTTCAGTCTGGACCAAAGCGCTACTCTGACCAAGTGACATAGCCGTCCCCACGCTGCTGGGTGACAGAAAAATCTGTAAAATATGAAAATACAAATTTAAGTGCCATTTTGGTGGTTGTCCAATACTGTAATAATAATGTCAATCGGTGAGACAAAGGCCGTTATATGAGCATACAGTTCTTTCTATTCTATCCTCTGCAGTGCGACTGCTTGCCCTCCAAGTTTACAATGTACTCACAGTACTGTACATAATATGAACTATTTTAAACTCCCATTCAAGGCACATATCCAAGTAATTTTCTGTACATGTTATAAGAAAATTACAGTCGCACAGGGGAAGGAAGAAAGGGGAAAAATACATCTTCAGTATGTTCAGTTTTGAGCGAATTCATCAGAGCACTTAAGCTAAAAGGGTAATTTCATAAATGGAGATGAAAGCCATTGAAGTGATTTGTCTACCTCCCAAAGATGTTTTGATAGCCTTTTCAGTAAGAAGGAGCTACTTGGAGCACTGTGCTCTTGTAGGACCATTAGCTATAACAAATAAGTCTTTTTCAGCAGGCCAGACTAAGAATATCACTAATCGTATCATATTTACGTTGCAATAATGAATGAATTCATGCCAGCAAGTGCGCCACTAAAGGTAACAAAAGGGTTATAGATGTTTTCATGAGAGATATATCTGTTTGTTAAAAAATCCAACATGACTAAAAAGGCTTTTATCTATTTATTGCGCACATAAAAGTAATGCAAGCCAGATGCAGCAATGCTTGCAGGTGTAATATTTACGACCAAGATATTGTTCTGGGAGCTTTGTTTCCAGTGGACCATTTTAATTAGAAACATTGAATATTTTAAGAAACATGGAAACGGCTTTTCAATATTAAATCCTTCCCACTGTCTCAGGCTGTCAGTCAGGAGCGCTGCTGGGAATTTCAGTCCGCAGTAAAACATGTGACATGTGGTACGTGATTTCGTCTTCATGATGTATTTAAAATGTTGAGCGCTATACAGACAGAGGGCTGCTAAATTATTTGTCTCCCTCCACCCATCTTGCTACACCCGTGCCTGGAGTTCTTAGAGTTTGATCATTATAAAATATTTTATCATTGTTGAGGATCATTAAGCATCTGCCACACCAGTAATAAAACTTACATATAGTTCACCCCCTTAAGTAATTCACCAAGCCTTCAGTTGCCAAATTTGCATATGGTAACGGTCCTCTTGGAGGCCCAACCCAATGTGAGCCGGTTAATTGCAATGCAGCTTAAAATGTCAGTTTCTGAGGCTGGAGTGAGATGAAAACTCCGGAGAGCTTTAATGGCCACATCGGTGATATAAATGCATGTTCCTTCAACTCACTGGGGCGTCTCAGACTGCTAAGGACAGACTGCTGAGGACGAACAAGGGCAGTAGGAACGAAGCGGAGCTTAAAGCTAATCGTAATCCCCCCACACTGCATGTTCGCTCTCACTTTTCCCAGGAGAACTCTTATGGCTTATCAAGACAGAAATGAAGACTTAGCCTGTGCTGATCATGTTTAATTAAGAACCGCTAGTGAATTCCTTCTATGGGTGTAACGTCTCGCTAATAGAGGATAACACGTCTTAAGAGACGAGGGTCATTTTGGAAATACCTCTTGTGTCCGCGGTACATAGATAAGAGCTGTTTCCTGATGTGGTGTGTAAAAGATGATATGCAGGTTAATCATAATAGCCAGTCAGTCAGTCATTCATTGCCTTCGATTAAACCAGTATGCATTAGCGAACATTCAGTTCTCAAGGATATGCACTTCCATAAAGACTTACTGGAAAAGGCAGAAAAGGTCACAGTGGTTATATGTGGGGATGTTTGCTAATTTTCTGCACATAAAAGGACATTTTATGGACATTAAATAGCCTACTATCAGAGATCTACCAAATCAGAGTTCAGTAACACGAGTCTGCAGCCGTGGCAGTAACTCTGTGAGGTTGTATTGAGGTACAGTGGTGCATTGAGCTACATGCTAACATCTGCATGCTAACAGGCTCACAGTGACAATACTAACGTGTTAGCATGCTTACACTGATGCTGAGGGACGTTTTAATACAGAATGACGCCACTATGCCGAAATCTCCTCACTGTCCACCACGGCTCCTGGGGCATTAGGTGAAAAGTCAGGGGGTCACCAAAGTCAGTGGGGTTCGTCCTGTGGGGACCACAAATGTCTCCACAAAATGTAGTGGCAATCAATCATTTAGGTTTGGATGGATGAAGGGATAAATTAAAGAAACATTACAAAGAATATATTAAATTTCAGAGCACTGGGATTAAACAAAGGGTTGAATCACTTGAAGTAAAAAAGGCTATCATTATTTTCACTTACATCAATGAATGCATCCATAACCTTAGTTTTGAGGCTCATCTTCAGCCCTTACTAACTATAAATGGAATACATAACAATCCACTTAACACTCAAAGAAATTCAAGAAATATTCAATAAGATTTTAAGGTTGAAATGTCCTTATTTTACCTCCCATCTCTGTTCAGCTCTCAGTTATGTTTTGAAGAGAGAAACTGACGGGCCTACAGGGAGGAGTATATATAACTTCCTGGGAGTGTCTCAGAGCTCTACTGGTGGTCTGCTGTATGTAGGGAGTTGGGTGTGGTGGAGACGTGTGATTTAACAAGTATGCTGACAAATTCTTTTGTTCTTTTGTTTATGGCTTTAGGAGAGAAGTGTAATGTAATTAATCATTTTACACGGTCCTTATTTTTGTATTTTACACATTTTTGTGGCTCCAAAAAGAAACATTTCTCCACTTGAGCTATTTTGTCAGCCTGGATTGCTACCCACTTTTCCATTTCCGAGGTGATATGAAAAGGTAATTCAGATTGATTATCAGGCTACTATCCTGTAGTCACTCGTAAGACTGTGGTTGTCCGATAGGTCGCGGTTTGGCCAGACCGCTATGCGATATTTCGGAGGTTGTAGCGGGATCAGTTTTAATACTATAGTGAAGGTACTGGCATCATGTGAAACTACAAAACCTAAGGAATCCATTGGTACCAACCATGTCATACTACGTTGTAGTGAAGGAGGCTAAATGACGCTCCAAACTTGTGCTAAATTTTTCAGAGCAAAAACTGCCTGTCATTTTCATAGGGGTCCCTTGACCTCTGACCTCAAGATATGTGAATGAAAATGGCAAAAAGCTAAATACATACTTACCAATTACATTTGATGGTATATGCCCTATAACTTTCCATACACAAGTTCTGTGAGATTCATTCTCGACAGTCACACTCAGTCCATCACTCCTCTAAACACATTATTTCCTTGACTTTCATTTGCCTCATCCAAAACTTCAAGTGGGATGTACGGGCCACATAATTTAGGATATTATTCCTAAATCACTCCATCATCTGCTGGAGGATTTATGAGGACGGTGTCTCTGGTCAGACCCGTCGCTGTCACCCTGCGTGTCTTTGATGTTTTACGATCCGTGAAATAGACGCTGCAGATGTTGGTATTTTGAGAGCCGGCGCTGCCTTCGCTCCGCCTCTGTGTTTCTCTCCTCTTCTCTATTCTTCTCTCCTTTCCTGTCAGCAGACGAGTGGGCCACATGAGGAGGATGGCCAGTGACAGATAGAGAAGAGACGAGGTTATCAACTCTGTCAGACAGTCAATCAGGATGGCTAACGGTGTAACAACGTTAGGTTACGCTATCAGGTAGACTCTCATTCCCGAGCCTTGTTCCCTGTAATTTGTTTTTCGCTATCTGTCATATCACCACAATGGCACGACATGCGCTACAGACAAAGAATGAAGTAAATACTTCATCACTTTCACTCTCTATCTCTGCCGTCACCATCCTTCAACACCTGCGTGGTGAAACTTCTTTAAAAAGGCCTTTTTCTCTCTGCGCAAGACAACCGTGAAGTTAAATATTGTATATTCAACACAATTACAAAGAATATGAGCCGCAAACCACTCAGCTAGTTTTGACGTTTGTTGGAAGTCAGATTTATTTATACAGTGTAGCCCTTCATCACAAAAGCCTGTCTGAAAGAAACCTACAGAGACGAGCCAACCTAGATCTGATGAGCCGTGAGTCAGAACATGTAATGATGGAATTCTGCGAAAAAAAAAACAAAACAAGGAAACAAAACAAAGCACAGAGAGAAATAGCACGACATGCAGCCTGACCCGTCTAACCTCGCCCAATTTACCCAGCATGACCATCGGTGATGTCAAGCAGGAAAAAAAACTTTTTTTACCCTGTTTCCTGCAGGTGTGAAACAAACCAAACAGATGTGACCTTCAGTTTATTAGTGTGAAAATGTGTTTTGCAAAGCATTCATTTGCCTGAATGTTGACAATGAAATTGGCTACGAGGATATCAGTTAGTGCGAGGCGGCGCAATACAACCATCTCTGTGAAATTCAACCGATTTGTCTCAATTTCACCCATCAAAGTCCTTTGAGCATCTTTGTGATCCTATTAGTGGACGTCTCTAGGTGAAGATGACTTCACTGAGCCATG
>CAKAOH010037855.1:0-63869 GCA_916701665.1 Sebastiscus tertius | reverse complement strand
GACGGAAAGGTGCAAGGAAGGTGTAGTGGAGGAGAGGAGTGTGTAAAAGACACCTGAATTGAGAGTAATGAATCCAGAGAGGAGCACAGACATCTCTTTCATCTCCAAGCAGACTTGGAAGCGCTCTTTCATCATCATCATCTGAAAAATGTGCATGCTCATAGCACAGACACATTTACCTGCGGGGAGGAAAGACACATTTCACTTTCAAAGAACATACTCTCCCACTTTCCCTCTTGTCTGCAGCGTTTGGAAGCATGAGTGAGGAGTCATTAAAGACACGACACCCACTGCGAGGGACATGGGCAGGTGACAATTATTTACTCTGAAATTAGCCTTGTTATTGTGCCTGATGAATGCGTGTGGAAATTAGGAGTGAAGGCTTCGAATGGCAGGCTTACAATGCAGCATAACAAGGGCATGGGGGTGTTTGAAGAATCGCTCTACGGGGTGACAGAAAGCAACGCGAGGAGCTACAGCTTCTTGTACGTTTTGAAGGCTGAAATAATTTAAGGAGAAGGAAGTTTCATTTCTAGGATTTCTTTTGGTCTGTTTGTTGTTGGAGTTCAAGTCAAGGCACATCAAGTCAGGTGTATTTTTATTAATCACGCTAGTGGCGTGGCTCTAGGGATGGAAATATCAGTCTGTGGTCCAGACTGAAATATCTACTACTATTTGATGGATTGACATGTAAACTGTACACAAAAATCCTGTTCGCCAGAAGATGAATCTTACTGACTGTAGAGAGTGACCCTGGCAAGTCCAAAGTTTCACCTCTCAAGTGAAATATCTTAACATCTTCTACATGGATTGAATATTTGTACAGACATTAATGGTTCATCAGCCCAGTTACACGAAAAGGCGTGTGAATGACACGATAATGGGCAAGGCGAAAGCATGTAATAAGAACTCCGTTCTTGCTTTGGGTGTGTTGTTTTCACACCATGCAGTCTGTACCGACTGCAATGTAAATGCATCCATGTGAATATGTTATGCTCAGAGGTAGTGACGTGGAATAAAAAGGGAGAAAGGCCCCTTATGGTGGGCAGGAAGGGAGGTGGATGTGTCCAACAAACCAGGAGACCGGTGATCATGACCGGTGTTTTGTTTTGTAAGATACATGAGTCACGTTTGTCACATGTTTTGAAGTGGCGTTTGTGACGTATTTTCACCACTTTATCTTACCGTCAGACAGCCCTTTCATTCTCCTGTCTAACTGGGAACTGAACTGAAAGTGAAGCTTATCCATGCTCTCTCCACAGCCAGCAGGATCAGATGACAAAAACAGTATAGATAAGTTTCACTTTCAGTTCAGTTTGCTGTTGGAAAATATCCCAAATATAGTGTACACTTAAACGGATATCAATTTTTTTAGGTGAGCCTTTCTTTTAGGTGGCTAAAATACGTTTTTTTTTTACGTTCTTACATTTTCTGTCGTCCCTGTCCACTGCACTGTATTGTTTGGCTCCTGTCTGGGGACACGCCGACCTTCATCTTCTATAAGTAATGCACCTACTATGGATAAGTACCTCATACAATCCCACTTCAAAACACCCACACTATTCCTTTAAGATAGTGAACATGGAAAATAAACATCGCTGGCATTAGCATATTGCTCAAAGCAAGTAAGCACAGCAGCACCACAGAGCAGCTGGCATGGCTGTAGATGGCTGTAGACTCTTGTTTTTGTATCTTTTTAATTGAACGCAAAAGCAGGATATTAAAAGAGAATAAAAGCCTGGTGCTCTCATCTCTCTGTCCTTCCTCAGGTGATCTCAACCTGGTGCGTCACTGTGTGTGTGTGTGAGTGTGTTTGAGTGTGTGACTCAGTGTGCGCTGCTGAACTAAAGCTTAGTGGCCTTCCTCGGTCCACAAGCAAAAGACGCGATGTGTCCATCCGACTGGATTTACTGTGACCCAGCAAAGCTGAGTCCTTAGCTACACACAAACTGGCTTTGCTTTGCTTTACTGAATTCCTTCTTAATTGAAGAGACAGCTTAGCGAAGGAAGACACAACAACTTTCAAAAGGCATTTAGCTAGGTAGTTTATTTTCACTTGAGGTGAGCTTAGTCACTGGCTTAGTCATCAGAAACGTGACTTCCTCCCGCTCCCCGAGCACACTGAGCCTCGGACCGGGATTACTACAACAGTCATTACTACGGCGGCAGACATATAAATCTAATCTAACCGATCGACAGCCTACATCTTCATCTGCTTATTTATTCCGCTGTGTGAATGGCGTTGGGAGAGATGAACTGCTTGTGATTTCGAGACATACAGTAATTACTACATCCAGCTGAGGTTTTCAGAGCTGTCCTCGGCTACGCCAGCTTCCTCTCAATAATTGGCCGCAGGACTCCCGGCTGTGAGATTGCTGTTTGTCCAGTTATGGCAGCTTCTGCTTTCCAACAGCCCCCCACAGGCCGAAAGTGCTGATTCCGAGTGCTTTTATCAGAGAACTTATTCTCTCTTAATCGCAAAACGGTCTCCAGATGCTTTTTTTTTTTTTTTTTTGTGCGAGTCAGCCCCAGTTTGATTAATGTGATCGGGGAGCGCTGAAAGTGCTGCCAGGCTCAGAGGTGTCACCCAACACTGCTGAATAAATGAACACAACTAATTGTTTGTTTATGATTTGAAATATTAATAACATTGAATGTATGAGGCCGTCAGTTGAAATCACCATTTGGGACAAATATGCGCTGCGGTTGGTGTAGCTTGGTATAACCATTAACAGTAACAGCATCGGCTGCCCTGGCATTTTTCATACATGAGGCTACATTAGTCGATGTAATTATATTATTCCCTTAAGATAGAGAAACTGTATCTATTTATAATTAAAGTAGCTTGCGTTAAGTTTTTGGGAAGTTTTGGGGGGTAAACATTTGAAGGGGGAAACTGCTGGAGATGGCGGCGGAGATAGTGGCTTCTGCTAATGAGATGATGAAATATTCTCCAACAGCTTACCGCGCGTTGCACATTCTCACTTTACCGCGTGTCATTCACAGAGATAAACAAAGAAGAAATGCTATCACAGTTACAGTTGCACCGCCATAGGCACCTTGAATGCAACTGAAAGTGGCCTTGACGATTATCATTAAGTATGATTGCACTTCAAGGATCCTCAAGTTCCAAGCTGACAAGTGTTCCCGAGTCACAGATTAATGGACTATTATACAGTATGTTCTGCTCTAGAGCCACTTAGAGGACGCGTCAGGGTTTCCACAGGCAGTGGGATAATGAGTACAGAGACCGTACGGTGCTTGTGTACGAGCCCTGGAAATCCAAACCAAGTGATTTTTGTTCAAATGTTGCAGTTTGGAGCCTCTGCTCTCTGCCTCCCTAATGCTGCGAGTTTAAAGAGGATAACGCTGAATCTGGAGACTAAATCCCCGTCTCCCTCGTGGTGCAAACCTCAGGCAAAGTTTTGTTTACGCCGTGCTTTATCAGTGATCTGGGAAGCATTGTAAATCCTTCGCATCTCCTCTTTCATCTCCACACAGCACCTTGATCCTCACTGCGTCATTAGCGCTGCGGCAATAATGAGAGAGTGCAGGGTGAAGAATTGCAACCTTCTGGTTGCATTGCTTTTGTACGGTGTTTGTGTGTGTATGTGTGTGTGTGTGTGTGTGTGGACGGTGCTCCGGCACTTCTCATTATAAAAAGACTTTATGTAAATCCAAAAGCCTCTGTTGTTGTTAATCTTGGTGAGGAAGCGACCCCCAACATTTTATTGTGCAGCACACAGCTCTCAAAATGAAATAAGATGATGATGATGTTGATTGTGGCTGATAGTGGGGAGCAAATAGCCAGGTCTGAATTATTCTGAAGCATCTAATCAGTAAATTCATTTTGTTTTATCGCATAATGGACAATCTTCTGTGCAGCAAAACAAACTAATATATTGGTTTGCGGATGTGTAGGGTGAACACTTCCCATTTTCATATATTTTATAGCAGTCACTCTCGTCATGCTTTTTTACTTTACAGATTCGAAATCCTCTAAATCCTGAAAATTATTTAGGTAATGTCAGTTATGATTTTTGTCATGAGTTCCTCACTTAAATACTTAATGTATATCAGAGTTTCCCCTGACATCGAATGCCTTGCTGACTGATTTCATCATTCCATCAGTCTCGGGTTAGTTTGTGCTATTTTTAGTGTCAAAAGAAGGTCTACAGTTCATGCTGATTGAGAGGATTTTCCACCCTGTCAAAAGTTAAAATCCTGAGAGAAACACCACCACTTTTGACATGAAAATACCCACATTTTATAGACGCATTACTGACAATGTGACGCAAGTGTCGAAATGTCAGTATTGCGTTGAAAAGCCGTCAGTCAGACTCTGCGACAAAGCTGATCTTGGGCGATCATAAGGTTCAGTTTGGGTATCTATTTTATATTCAAACAAGCGGCATGTCAGATCTCATTTGATTTGCAAGTGTCGTATTACACTGCTGGACTGGCGTCACATTACTTGATGTCTTATCATTATTCCAGTCTACATTAGACCCCCTTTTACTGCTGGCAGAACATAGCCCAACTCTTAATTTTCTAAATTAACATGTCCTTATGCTAATTGAATGGGGTTTTAATAGCTCTCAGTAGACAGCAGTAGAAAGCTGTATGAATGCCCCCGTCGCCCACCCTCATCTCCTGTAGGCAAAAGGTTTTCTTATTAAGTGCCGATGGCACCTGTGAACATCCAATTGGGACGCAAAGCAAACAAACACAGACTCTTAAGAGTGTTTGCGAATGTAAAGCAAAAAAAAGTGATTTATTTTTGTGATTATGTGAAACATATGCAGTGATCAATAATCTGTTTCCTGCTCCTTTGTGCGTTTCTGTTTATGGTAACAAGGAGGTCTAGAGAGAACCGATGCTCTTCAGTTCGTGTCGAAGGAAGTTCTCCCTCGTGGCCTTTAAAGCAAGCTGTCTGGGCTGCTCTGACGTACCGTCAGCTATTATTCCTGATGCCTCCCATGGGGTCGTCCTCTCCATAAACTCTTCCCCTTCGCTGAGCCCCTGCCTCCCATCACCAGCATGCTTGTTAAACAGACACACACATTAGTCTAACTCATGTTTCCTCCGAGGCCCACAAGCCTGCCAACCCAAAGCTCCTGCTTATCACTCAGCCTCTGCCCCGTGTGTGTGTGTGTAAGTAAATGTGTGTGTGTGTGCATAGCTGCTCGCACACATTTTATACTCCTGCTTTGCCCTCAGATAAAACCTCTCGAAGTATGCATACTTTTTCTTTGTCCCAGCATCCTACCTGTTTATCGCCAAGTGTGTTTGGCTTGAACTGTCGACGATTTGACCTAGAATCCATTAGCAGAGGAGCACATATGCAAATGTTATAATTATAAAGAAGGAATCTTGTAAAAGATATTCTGATATATGGTTTAACATATCATCGAAACACTGTATATTCAGACTCTTCGGTGCCAAGAGGAACGCCGTCTTCGATGCATAAATCTCTGCGGAGTTTGAAGGCGTCATCTGCATATAAGTTCTTCAAAAGCGTTGAGGTCAAGCACATCAAAACGATTCTAAAGTATCAAATAGAGACACTTACCTCAGGGTAAGCTGAGCAACTTTAAGCAAAACCAAATCAAAACATCAGTGAGATGAACGAAACTAACGTCCGGATGTGTTGCAGCGTCCAGGCCTGTGCAGAGGAGCATCCTGTTTCCGAGGACTGTAAAGAGACATCAATTCAGTTCCTGCATAAGCACAGATAGCATGCTCCTGGTAAACACCAGAAGCAGGCCATTACACAGCTATTAGCGAGAAAATAAACAGAGCGAGACCCTCATTGTTCCAATCAAATCTTTTCGTAATTTAACCTAAGGATTTTCTCATTATCGTCTCAGATGTTTTCTAGTTGTTACGGCAGGTTCACATTCTGGCCGTTATTTAAAAATCAACTCTTGTTAGTTGTTTTGTCGGCCGGTCACTGCTCCTTTTAGGAATAGTCCCCCGGGTATGTTTTCTTATTAATGAGTTCCTGACTTCACAAAGAGGGTTTTCAAAAGTGCATGCTGTTGAAAAGTCACATTTGTTTTTTTAAAGAGAGTGGTGAAATGTGATGGTCATGCAGTTTGTCTAAGCTTAAAAAAAGGAAACTTAAATGCCTACTTCATCTAAGAACAAAACAAAAAGAGAAAAATGTATAAATGTATAAAGCTTAGCAGGCCTCAGTGGCTCAGTTAGGCATGGATAAAGGGGGTCAGGTAAGATAAACAAGCAAAATATATATAAAAAAAATGTAAAAATCATTAAACTATGCTATTTCCTTATTAGTGAATCAAAACCTCACGTGCTGTAGGCCTGCATATATTTCAAGGTAGTGATTTAAGACATAAAAGACCAATCTCCGCTTTAAAGGGGAACTACGCCCATTTGGGAGAGAGTTGTTCATGTTTACTAATATTTTTTGGACTGTCTTAGATCATAGAAATAACATGTATGAATTCTGAAAATTGGTGTAGTTGCCCTTTAAAGGAATACTAGAGCGTTAGATAAGAAGATTGATAGGCTACCACTTGTATCTGTTTGCTAAATATAAAGCTATCGCTAGCAGCCTGTTAGTTTAGTTTAGCATAAAGACTGGAAACGGGGAAAAGGCAAGCCTGACTGTGTCCAAATGTAACAAAATCTACCTTTCAGCAACTCTAAAGCTTACTAATTAACATATTACATCATATTTGTTTAATTGCTGTAAAAATGTTAAAATGACACAAGCTAATCGCCTCCTATCTGTAGATTCATATTTAGCATACAGACATGAAAGTGGTATAATATCTATATCTAACTTTTTTATATCTAACTTTTGGCATCCCAAAATGTTGAGCTATTGCTTTAAGGTGTTAAAGTTTATTCTTTATCCTTCGTAACTTTTTTCTTTGTACACTTAATCCTTGAGGTTGTAGTAAAAGTTTGTTCGGATGTTGTTTCGAGCCCTAATTAATGGTAACCCTGAAACTTTAGTTTATGTAATTGCTTTCTGTTAGAATACGCAAATGTAGCTTCTGTTCTTTATCCGAATCAATCAAAAAATAAAAAAAACCCACAACCTCTCTTAAAGTGCTCAGTCCATTAATGATGACTTCTTTATTTAAAAAAATCCCTTTTCAAACTGATCTTGAGGAGGATGTGTATGCCAAACCAAAAACCTTGTCTTCTGAACCAGAGCTGCTCACAACAACAAACTCTTTCTTTTCCCTGTGTCTCACCCCAGAGGTGCTGGACAGCTTCCAATAAGACTGCACCACATTTTTACACCCAGATGCAGAATATTGCCTGTTAAAAAGATTTTAAAATCACACCAGATGCTCACCGTTTAACCACGGGAATTAACCCTTTACTGGGACGTGATCCAGATTCAATATCTTTCTCACACACAACCTTTCCCCCTGCAGTCAATTAAAACACACAGTACAGGTTGGGAGATTTTGGCATGTTAAATATTACTACAGCAACTACTTCAAGTGCATAAAACTGCTATAAAGTGAAAGAACTTTTAAAATGAGAGCATTGGAAAAAAAAGGAAAAGGCAAAGAGTTGTAAAAAGGGAACTTTAAAGGGTGATTCAAACATGATAACTTGCCAATGCTATGCTCTTGTGATGTTTGATAGCTCAGTAAAAGACTTGTGTTACAGCCTGGGGACGATGCAGCTGTGTCTTAAAATTGGTCAATAACATTGTAAAATCAATTCTTAAAGGGCCAATGTGTAGCATTTCGGGGGATCTATTAACAGAATATAATATTCAATACGGTTTTCATTAGTGTATGATCACCTCACATTAAGAGTCGTTTTCGTTAGCTTAGAATGAGTCCTTCATGTCTACATAGGGAGTGGGTCCTCTTCACAGAGTCCGCCATGTTGTAACACCATGTTTCTACAGTAGCCCAGAACGGACAAACCAAACACTGGCTCTAGAGAGAGCCTTTTGCTTTTTACCTTTTTACCTGAAGGCCACCGTAGTTCTCCGACACGCTTGTGAAACTGTGGTAACGTGAGCTGCAGAATGCAAAACCATGGTACTGCAAGCCGCCGTCTGATTCCCTTAGACTGTATATAAGAAGTGGATGTAGTCACTGTGACATCACCCATTGGTTTGTGGACTAACGTTTTGAAGCCTCAAGTTCGGCTTTTTGGCTGTCGCCATCTTGGTTCTTTGCAACCAGAACTGAAAACACACTGTGAAAGGTTTAAAGTTCTCCCAGACCGGATAACGCCGTGGTAGTGACCTGTCGATCACAAGGTAGCCACGCCCTGAAGCATACCCTGCTTTATCGTCTATTTGACTCTAAATGGGACCATAATTTACTAAATGAACATCACGCTCTATTGAAGAAAACTTGAAACTAGCGATTGAGACCATAAACTCATGTTTACAATGTTTACTGAGGTAATAAATCAAATTTTCTCATACACTTCTATACAACCAGACCTCTTTTTGCATCCAGAGGAGTCGCCCCCTGTTGGCTGTTAGAAAGAATGCAGGTTAAAGGCACTTCCGCATTGGCTTCACTTTTCAGACCAGGAGGTTGCGCACTGTTTGCTCCTAAAGTAATGTTATTATGATAAGGATGCTTCTTAGCGTGGCGAACAATGTTACCATGGTTTTGCACATGGCGGCTCATGTTACCTCAGTGTTGGAAAGGGAGGAGTGAGCGGAGGGGTATTCAGTCGGTTGCAATCTGCAACCACACCACTAGATACACCAAATCCTACACACTGTCCCTTTAAGTTCAACGGTAGCCTAGATGCTTGTCATGAAAGTAATGTCACAATTTCAATCTTTGCCTATCTACTATGTGCCACATAAGCAGATTGCATAATGCATCATACAGTAATCTGAATGACAGTAGGGGCGGTGGTAGTAGTAGTAGCATGCTCAGCACCTCATCTCACAATCAAAACTGCATCAACAACCTCATCACATTCATTCTGTATGATAGCATCAGAGCAAATTGTGTCTGGCTTTAATCTCGGGAGAAACATGTCAGGTGAATCTTGATGAAGCTACGTCTTTGCTACCAGCTCTTTAGATACTAGTCTAATCAAAGCCGCGCCATGCTGCTAGCCTGCGGCTCGGCTGTCGACGGCCCTTGGGGGATTAAAGCTGATTTCCCTTTTGGTCAGAGTCACTCTTTTGAGTGTCCAACTCGCTCTGGCGCTGGGCGAGAGTACTATCCTTGTCACTGATACCTAGCTTACTGTTGTTTGATGCTGGGCATGTCTCTGCGGCGCCTCGGCTCATCTATCACACTAACTGTGAATGGCGGACGGGGAAGGCGGAGGAACAGAGGCAGGCTGCTCCGACCCTCCCTTCTCTCACTATATACTTAGTAATCTGTGCCGAGGCTATTCCCTCAATGGAGAATGGAGACCTTGTGTTCTGAGGCTCCAGATGGGCAAAAACAACACAGCACACACCACTACGACTCTCCAGTGAGATAGCTAAGAAGGCTGTGAGGATGTTGTGATGCTGCCGTTTTTGTGTAACACTGATTAAAATGTAACGTGTTGATGATAAGTTATTTTCTCATTCATCCTCTTGCTGTATGAGCAATGGGCTCGTACATGAACGCAATATTTTCTGGAACAGTTTTAGTTATTTCACACGAGAGATTTCTGGATTTGTCATTGTTTTTCACACTGGTTTGATGTTGACGAGTTTGGAAAAGGTGAGGAGGTCACGCATAAATGCACCAATCAGAGCAACATTTGGATCAAAACATGATGACAGGTTGTTTGCCTATGTTGTCAGGCCACTGTCAATCAAATCTGATCAAATCACACCCACACCGTCCTGATGATTCACATTATCAAACACTGAATAATTAAAGAGGACCTATTATGCTTTTGTGCTTTTCCCCTTTCCTTTAGTGTGTTATATCGTTTTTTTGCATGTAAAACGTCTCCAAATTTACAAAGTTCAAAGTCCACGCCAAAGGGAGTTACTCTCCCCCACAGATACACTGCTCCTGAACTGCCTGAAATGCCTTACTTGAAGTCCCGCCTTTTCTTCTGTGATGTCACCAACTAACATATTTACATAATACCTGCCTAGCAGCTAGTTTGGCACGCCTTCAAATAAAGCGAGCGGAGCTGGAGCGGAGTCTGAAGAGTTTGGTTCGGTTGACCAATCACAACAGAATGAGCCAGCTGGAGCTCAAACAGACTGTTTCAGACAGAGGGTGAAAAGAAGTGCTGCAGCACAGCCGGTATGAGAAAAATAAAGGTTGCTTTGAACATTAAAGTATGTAAACATGTTCTAGTAGAAACATGTTGTACCTGACAATAAGCATAATAAGTCCTCTTTAATAAATACTTATGATACCTATTTGATTCTCTGATTGTTGCTTATTTAGTGTTTCATATTATGGTGAAATACTTAAGATTTGAAACCAAGTTTTCAAGGGCTTTAATCCATAAAACTACACTGAAATTATGAAAACATCAAATTTAATTGCACGTAGTGTTTGTACAACAAAGCCTTGAACAACATACCACACACTTGACACAAATGGATCCAGCTGACAAAGGATACAGGCCTGTCTGTGGCAAGGAGATAGTACAAAACATCAAATAGAGGCCATTAACTACACAGTTTATTTGCCTCGTACTCCGCGTAGTTTGGCTGTCTGGCACTGAAAGCTTGCAGGGCAGTGAGTATCCTGGTCACGTCTGCGCTGGACAGTTTGAGTCTGTGGCGGAGCAGACAGGCGAACAGATCCACGTGTGGGGCCCCTGGAGGCGAGAGGCGGTTAACCCTGTAGCGCAGCTCCACCAGCTGCAGCAGGGCCGAGTCCTGCGATCCCTGAGTGTACGGGTAGTCTATCTGCAGGATCAGGTCCTGGATCGCCTCGGGGTCAAAATGCACGCTGTATCCGAACAGCTGCATGCTGTTCACTTTCATGTAGCCGATGTTGTTGGACGGCTCTGTCGGCTCCAGAGGCTCGTAGTACAACGTCGTGTTCTTGTTGCCTCCTGTCACTCCCACGGGGTCCCTGATACGACTCCTCAGGTAGAAATGAACCGTCTCAAAAAAGCTCTTCCATCTGTTTCCTAGAGTTAAAGTCCAATTATAGCAGTCCAAGGGGATATCCAGCCTGGTGCGCTCCCAGTCAGGGTATCCGTGCTGACCTATAGGCATGGTCCAGCTCTCTGAGTGGCTGCCCCCGAACGGATTCACAAACAGAGACAACGCCGGCTCCAGAGTGCTGTTTCTGGTGAGGCAAAACTGGAGGGCGAGTCCGAGGAGCATGTGGACGCGGTTGGACTTCACCCGGTTGCTCTTGAGGGTCAGCAGCATCCTCTTCCTCCAGGACGGGTCAAACCAAGTGTTAACGCGCACGTCATTGCTCACGAACACAGCATGCAGAGCAATGCGGGGGTCGCGCCGCTGGAGAAGGTAGCGCATCTCCAGATCCTGCAGGTCTCGGTCACTCTCCAAGCCCAAGTAGGGGTCAGTGGGGTCGGGCACAGCGGGCCGGCAGACTCCTTGGGTCAGGGTGAAGCCGAGGTTACAGCTGGAGCATCGTGTCCTGTTCTCTGTGGAACAGGAGGCACAGCGGACACCGTCGCCCACAGAGCAGGGAATGAGGCCCTGGCAAGGCGGGCGGTTGTAGGGGCAGGAGCAGCTGCGGCTCTCGTCGCTGTAAACACCGACCTGGTTGTTCTCGCTGCAGTATAAAATGGAAAGGGCGTAGCTCAACCAGAAGTGCAGGGGCCTGAAGAAGAGACAACAGTTGTGTTAAACAATTCAGGTTTAGAGATGCAGCACTGCTGTACAGAATATCTCGTTCATGTTTGTTCTCCTGAGTCTTTTTCATGTTTTTGTGATGCAATGAAGGATATGTTTTTATTTTAATGTGCAGCATAAACTCAGCTGGAGTTCCAGAAGCAGAATCAGATCAAAATGAATATGTTAATCTATTGAATTCCCCTCCTGTGGTGAAGATATGTGGTGATGACGCACACATACAAACAGATGCACATTCAGTACCCATATTTACATACATATAGGGCTGCAACTAAAGATTATTTTCATTGTAGATTCATCTGTTATTTTCTCGATTAGTTGTTTAGTCTATAAAAAAAATGAAAAAGTGAAAAATATTGATCAGTGTTTCCCAAAGCCCAAGATGACTTCCTCAAATGTCTTGTTTTGTCTACAACTCAAAGATATTCAGTTTACTGTTATAAAGGAGTAAAGACACCAGAAAATATTCACATTTAAGAAGCTAAAATCAGAGAATTTAGACTTTTATTTCTTACAAAAATTACTCAATCCGATCAATCGACTATCAAAATAGTTTGCGATTAATTTAATAGTTGACAACTAATCGATTAATCATTGCATTTCTACATACCTACTCTTATTGTCTCATAACTCTGTTGTCTTTGTTTCAAGTTTTCACTACGTTTTCAGTAGATGCAGCACAATAACAGTGGTATTGAAAGAGAATTACAATGTGAAAAATCAAACACATAAAAAAAGCAAATATTATGTTACAAACGGACACAAAAGAGCGGATCAACCCTCTGACTCTAAACCACTATTGGATTTTTTTTTTACAAGCAGAAGGGGTGTGATAAAGACGTGTAATTGGATTGTGGACTGAGGAGGCAGTGCCTCTATTTGACTTGTGAGCTGATGGATTGCGTCATTTAGTTAATTTCTCTGCCAGAAATAGCCATCAACATAGAGTGTGCATGAGAGAGGCATAAATCTGAGTGAAGTTATGGCCCCAGTGGTCTCTGATAGGCTGCTGAAATAGATGATCCAGGTGGGAGTGCTGCTGAAACAGCAGCTGTAACAGTTAAAAAATACAGTAATAAATATAATCAAAGTCGTCGTGTGTTACTGGCAACGGCAGGTTAAACTCCTGGATGTGATTCCGTTAAAACAAATGGATTATTATACGAGGAATTTTAAGATGCTGGATTGATTGTAATGCAGTCTGTTTGGTCAGACATGATCCCGTTTGTCTTCCTCCCCCCCGGTGGAGCTTTGCTCCTGTCAGCACTTTTCACCTCTCTCCACTACTACTTCTCCTCAAGTGCCTTCTAATAAGTACCGTCCCGCTCCGCTGCTTTCTCCCAGCGCCTGGCGCATAAATCATTTTCATAATTATAAGTTTTGGGGAGCACCTTGGGTTAACAGGCTGCGTATAAATATTCCCCCTCTCTTGTTCCCCGTCTCGCCTCTTACCTCGTCCTCTGCAGGACTATTTTGGGCTGTTTTCGGCACCTCTTGCTGAGGCTGAAGAGCTTGTTAACGGCGCGGCGAGCTTTGGCGAGGAGCTGGTTGCTACTGGTCTCCAGCTGCCTGTAGCGCTGGAGCAAGCTGGCATCCGTCCTCCACATGTGTTCCACGACAGATGTGTTTACAGCGTAATGGGTTGGCAGTTTCCCAACAAAGCTTTGGAACTCCTCTGGTGAGGAGAAAAGAACATGAATAAGTAAACTCTGCCTGTGGCTATGAGCCGCAGGGTAACAACAATATCCCCCTGAAAAAAAACTGTCTACTCTTCATTGTTTGTCCCAGAAAAGCAAACAGAGGAGAAATAACAGCTGCGACATGCCAAGAAAGCATGTTCTGTTATTTTGATTTTCTTCGGAGGGAGGATTGCTGATCTCACAAACATGTCAGAGAACAAACTCCTTTCATATTTTGTTCCTGTGGAAAGGATATATGTTAATCACCACCTGTTGCCACTAGCACAGAGCACTGTACACCTTCAAAGCAACTAGTCTCTAATTAGCCGTGAGTGACACTGAAGGCAAAATTGCCATTCCTGCCTTTCGACAATGCAAAAGTAAGGCGGGTTGCCACGGTAACTTAAATCACATGTGTCAAACACAACACAAAAAAATGATGCAAGTCTGAAAAGTTCCTTGACATTTTTTTTGATGCGGGAGGAAACTTTTTCAACTGTGACACATCTGTCACATCTGTCAAACATCAATAACAATACAGTCATATAAACTTGGCTTCTAACAGCGGGTCCTCACTCCTGATTTAAGGCCACAAAACAATCTGTCAGAGTGGCAGCAAATATCTGCGTAAATTGCTGTGTAAATGCCAGGCGAGGCTACTAATCTTCTGGTATAGTGTGTTTATGGTAATTATAGTACTGTCTCAGAATTAATGCAATAATACATTATTAGGAGCTTGGATGCAGGCTAGGCTTTGTGTGACTGTTGGTTCATTTATGTGTGTAGACGCCTCATACAATTAATGAAAGAGCTCCACAATGGTGCATTCACCAACCATGACGATAACTCTCAGTGGTGCTCTGACTGTCGTGGTTAGCGCAACACATGGAGGAATAGTACATTCAATACAATAACACAACATTTTGACATTATGATTTCATATCCTTCATTTTTTTGGTATATTGGTTTACCTTTTTATTTGGATAAAATTTACTGTATGCGGTATGTATTGTTCTCCATTATGAAAACTTTAAATTATTGATATTACTTTAAATTACCGACATTACTTTAAAGTTATAGTTTGATATTTTAGGAAATAATGCCCTTTCTTGCCGAGAGTTAGATGAAAAGATGGATACCACTCTTATATCTGTATGGTAAATATGAAGCATCAGCCACCAGCTGGTTAGCTTAGCTTAGCATAACGACTGGAAACAGGTGCTCTGTCTCAATTTGCGTACTTCCGTACTTAAGGTGCCTTAAAAATGGGGTCGTGTTTACAGTGTTCACGAGAAAAGTCCATATGAACGCCCTCCTCTTGTGGTATTCACAACCTGGAAAGTTTCTGAAAGCTCTGAGTTTGCAAGTTGTGACGTGTTTGTTGACGTTGTCAGAAATGGCGGAGGCCATGGAGGTTAATTTTTCGGTGCATAATAAGTGAATATATTGTAATTTAAGTCGTATATTGTAATTTTTCGTAATTTTGTAATAGGTCTGAGGAAAATGTTGCTATTCCCAACGACCTCATCTTTTTCTTCTGTCATTATGCCTTTGCATTTCCTGCATGTTAACCGCTTGCTGGCTTGCTAAATTATTAGCCTCTGTTGCTTCTAGATTCTGACAGTAACATAAATGTTGCCATTGCTTAGCAGCGGTGTTCTCACAACTTAACCACTTGAACGGCAAGCATATTGTATACACGACTTACAATGTCATAAACACGAGCTCAGGAGTTTCAGTTGAAGACACCATTACACTCGCTATTTTGAGTGCATAAGTGCGTTCACACTGAGAAGTATGGCAGAATGCAGTGCACTCTAAGTACCCGGATGTTGTACTGAAAACGGTCAAATCATTGAGTGTGGAACGCTGGACACTTCTCACCCTCAATGGTCAGCATCTTTGCTACGTAGCAGAAGGGGAGAGGCCACCAACCTATTTTAAAAAATTGCCGACGAAGAAGCTGCAGAGGTTGCGATTGGAACAGTGAACACCAAACCATACCGAAGTTATAAATGTGCTTTTTTTCACTAAGTACCATTATAGTGTAGTCGGATAGAAGCTATTATTGGGTTCATTTATCTGTCTGAACTGAATTACTGCCGACATGGTTTGATGTCCGTGGCTGACTATCACAAGCGGATCTACCGAGCTTCCGTTGAGTGCACAACGGCCGTGTGTGATTTGAGAGAACACTACTCTGTCGAAATTCACACACTACGCAAGTAAGTACATAGTGTGCACAGTGTACTACATGAAAGTATCAGATTTGAGAAACAGCAAGGGGGGAACCAGCACCTCTAAAGCTCACTAATTAAAATGTTATAGCTCGTGTTACAACAACAAGTTGTGGGTTTAGTTGGAGTTATGTGGTGGACTATTTTTACACTTTGCTTTTCGTATGGAATAAACAAACAAATACATCATGTCTTTGATATTTACAGTAGGTATGAGGGTGGTATTAATCTTCTCATATAACTCATGAAGCACACAATCCTTGTCAAACTATGCCTTTAACTACACTTTTTTTTATGTGCTTCTTCACAGCTCTGTGGTGAGAACAGACTTTTTAAAAAGATCTGTGTATTTTCACACACTGCAGCCCTGAGCACCTAAAGAGCACCAGAAGCATCATTTGATTTGACACAATGACTGACAGGTCTCTTGATTCAGCGTCTGGCAGCTGCCAGTGTTTGACAGCCAAGAATGCATTTAGAACAAAAACAAGACACGTTTATTTTGTTCATGTCGGCTCTTATTTCCACGTTTAAATGTATTCTATTTTTCGTGAGAAATAACCTTTATCCCAAAGTCCAGCATTCTGAGAGGTTTAAAAGCCGATGTTCCACCCGGTGGGTTGTTGAAAGCACCATCTAAGCTGACATTTTCAGGTCCCGTTTCGGTGTGTCATAGTGAATTAAAGTGCCTGACTCACCGGATTCCTCAAACTCCTGGTTGGTCCGCCTCCAGGTGTCTTTGATTCTCAACAAGTTGCTTTCCAGAGTGTCCAGGTCAGAGAGAGGACAGTTGCACTGAGGGAAGTCCGCGCTGCAATCGCACCAGCAGTCGCTGCTCTGGCACACAAAGTGGCCCTCAGATTTACAGCCGATGTAGTTGAGAGCCGCCTGAATGAAGCGGCTCTGCAAGTAGCCTGGTAGGATGACCTGCAGCCCTGTGGAAGGTATAACACTGGATGAAGGTGGACTTGAAAAATACATTATGTGAAATTGTTATGCTTGTTTTATATATATTAAAGGGTAAAGTTGGTTATATTCTATATTTTATTATTATCAGCAAAGTCTTATACTAACGAGTATTGTCTGTGTAGACAAAGCCTAGTTTATTTTTGACTCAAATACTCACTAATGCGCCAACTGTGTAATAATCTACGGCTGAAAATAGTCCCCAACAAATAAACTATTTGCTCCTGTTTGAGGAATGTTTACTAAAAACCCATAGTGCCCAGCTGTTTTCGTAATTTCTTAGCGTTTTTTAAAAAAAAAGGAACTTCTATTTATGACCCGTTTTAAAATATTCATGTCCTTCGCAGTAAACAGTGGACTTGAAGCTGAGTGCCTCGGGTTAGGGATATTGAATTGAATTGAGAAAATGGCTGTTTTATGGGATAAATAAGAAAAATATAGAACAATGCCAGATGTATCCTTTAAAGCAGTGGTTTGACATTGTGGGAAACACGCCTGTTCACTCTCTTGAGAGAGAAGATCGATATCATGTTCAGTAAATATAAGGGTAGTAATGATGTCAGCATTATGATTTAGGGAGCAGATTTCACCTTGTAGTTGAACCTTGTTTTCTGGACTATGAACCAGTACGGAGCTGACTGTGTCCAGATTGTCATAGTTGCTGCATCCGAGCGGCCCGGTTCTGGTTTCTGTCACCTGCAAGGAAATCAAAAGAATCTTTTGTATCGTGATTGTATGCACCCACCCCCCAACCCTCACTAAAATACAGAGAGCAAGACAGCAGATAATCTTCTTCTTAGTTTAGTCAGTGGGACAATCATTGGTCACGTCACTTTGACAGGAGCTGTATGTATTGACTCATTTTACTTGTATATTTTCAAAAAAAAAACATAAAAAGCCTCATCAAAGGCATTTTACGCCTCAAATGCATTTTGATTGCAATGAGTCACTGATATTGAAAAGGTCTTCAATTAGAAAGCTTCCTCAAACAGAATAATTTTGTTCTGATCAGAGAGAAGAAATCAACTCCCCTCCGACTGAAAAACTTTAAAGATATAATATGTTACATTTTTCGGTTGCTGTGTGTAAACACACAGCATTCAAAATTGGCTCCTTCTCCATGGCTCAACGAGGTGAAAGAGAGAGGGAGAGAGAGAGAGAGCAGCAGTGGTGGTGGAACGAGCTATGGAGTGAATGAAGAGAGGGAGCGGCGTTAGTGAGAATAAAGCAGTGAATCAAGAAATAAAACGTTATTTTCTGAGTGTTTCATGGCGGTTACGTTCTAAAGCACAAATAACACACCCACACCTCCGCACAACTCTGCGGGAAGGTGCCGTGTTGCCAGACTTTGAATAAATGTAGCCTAAGGGCAGGCACCGACAGCAGCACACAGCAGAGGAGAGAGAGAGGGGGCAGGAGGAAAACTGAAGCACATAAAAACACACAGCGATGATACAAGCCGTTTAAGTTTGTCAAATATGGCCACTTTGTATCTAACAGAGCTAAAGGGGGACTTGTGCCTCAGTATCAGACGCAGAGGGGAATGACAAGGGGGCGATATTTGACCTGGGAATGAGAATGGGCTGCACACAAACCCCACAGGAAGAGCGCCGGGCTTTGATGCAAATTTTCATCGTGGCCAAATGGCGGTACTATAACTTCTGTTTCCGTCACGTGATGCCATTGGGCCCAAAAATACTTTTTCCCATTGACTTACATTGGGAAAGAAACGTCTGTAACTCAGCAGATAATTTTTTTTTTTTAAGGAAAATCAACTTCCCACTATGAACACTTGAATAACCTTTATTCAAATCATTAGGTCCTTAAAGTTGTAAAATGCAGCTCAACAGCTGAATCCAGAGTTATTTTCCTTCCTCCATTCATGTAAATGAGACCCAGACCGAGGCTGGACTGATGGCTTGGAGGCAGAGTTAAAGAAAACGCTACGCCTGCTCTATGGGCTGAATGGATGCGGAAGATCGCCGTATGATCCAGGTACTTTATCTCTCGGCAGTCGAGCCATTTTGGCTTCATGCACCACTGAGCAACTCTCATAGGAATGAACGGGAGCTCGCCTCCAACACTGTACTTCTTTATACATCCATTGCTGCACGTCCTGCTTAATGGCTGGCGGTTACACCCCCACGTGGGGATTCTTCGTGACGCCCAAAAACGTCCTGAACAGGGCAAAATAATAAGAAAAGATAAAATACAAGCAGAGGGCTGCAGGGTCTCTGTAGATACAGACACCACCACACGCTTCTAGTGGGTCAGAAATGCTGATTAAGAGGGATTATTTTTGTACGAGTCTATACATAGTTTATTAGAAAAACATTGCATATTATACCTCTAAACTGATTCACTTCTCTGCATATTTCTAACAGTAATTAATCTTGATGTTGAACTTCAAAATTCTGACACGCTGAAACACAAAAACGCATAACTTAATGCGTATTAGCATAAGTTTATGCTCAGGATCCGTCCTGTTTCCCACTGAACCCTCAATACCGTGTGTGATTTTAATGAATGGCCATGTATTGCAGGTGCTGCTTTACATCCCTCGTAAAATATAGTATTCATCTCCCCTCTCTCGCTCTCTTTTCTCTCTCGCTCTGGTCTTCAATCTGCCTGAACTCCACACACACACTGCAAAGTGGCAAATGAATGGAAGTCAGCCTGGCTGGAAATTAATGGAATGATATTTCTAATCCATCAAGCTGATGCATAACCATAGGAACATGTTCTCAGTTCGGAGGGGTGGGGGCACTTGTCTTCATCAGTGGCTACTCACTTTAGCATCTCTGTTTGCCCCTCAGGCTGATTAATGCGTACACTCTAATGGCCACTTCAGATGATAAAATGGATGATTGGTGTTTTATGGTACAGGACGCACTACTGCTGCTCCGCTCTGCTTCTTCACTCTCCTCTTTAAAGCTTGAAACCGGCGAGGCGATGGCTTAAAACCTTGTATCTTGTAATATTGTTTTCTACTGCTTTAAAACAGCCCGTCAATTAGTCTGTAATGGGCGATTAGCAAAGACACGTTCGACCATCTTCCTATAAAAGTTCAACAAATTAATTTCTGATACAAATCAAATCACCGCAGTTGCTTCTGCACACATGACTTTTATGTGACAATAAAGTTCACGGCGAGGAGAGAAAAACAGGAGAGATATATTTGCTACACCCCTGCAGCTACAACAGGTGAAGTTACTGGTGTCAGGCCAATTCTGTAAATAAGCATTTGTTCTTAATCCTACCCGATTAAATAAGTTATGGAAGTAAATTCCCTGAAGTGGAATTAAAGGATTTGTAAGTGCATGTTATCTTCAAGTTGAGCTAGCAAAGTGTCCTGAATTTAAACCGCTACAAGTGACTGAATCTCAGTAAGTGGTAGAAAGATGCAAAGTTCTGAACTTAAATACAATTTTGAGGTACTTTTACTTTACTTAAGTATTTCAATTTTATGCTACATTATACTTCTACACTCTCTTTCTGAGAGAAATCTTGTATGTTTGCTCTTCTACAGTTATTTTAAAGGTACAGTTACTTTTCAGATTAAGATTTATAGATGATATAGATGAATATAGATGTTGCAGATGAACTACCAAGCAGTACAAAAAACTGCTTAAATTAGCTCCACCTCAATGAATTACCATGTCAATGCATAAACCATAGATCCAATATTATAATAATACAACGTTGCCAGGGGTCAGTCTGCATGAGTACTTTTGATATTTTAAACATTAACTCAACGCCAACACTAAAACACTGTGTTTTAATTTATTGCCCTCTCTGGTTGAAACTCTGAGTCTGTTGTACCTGTAACCTCACCCAGCAGTGATGTCACAGTGTGATGACTTCTGCATCACTTGAGTAAGGTGAGAAGTTAAACCACAAAGGCCAGCAAAAAAAAACAAGATTTTAGCAGGTGATACATTTTTTAGTAGTACATTGTTGTTGCAAAAACATCATCAAACATTTACTTACAGTACGTAACATTTTGAATGCAAGACTTGAACTTGTAAGTGATTTTTATAGTGTGGTATTGCTATGTTTACTTAAAATGGGGGTAGGCATAGTGATTTTTGGCATCATTGGGCAAAACTTCCATAATAACCTTTCAGCATATTGTAATTCAAGTGTTCTGAGAGAAAACTAGACTTCCGCACCTCCTCATGGCTCTGTTTGGGAGACTTTGGCCAATCACATGTCATTTCAGAGAGAGCTTTCACATTTGTTTTAGTTTATGTACGTTTGTGTAGTTAGCCTCTTAGACTTTCTCTATTAGGATAGATTTTTGTTGTGTGGAGTGAACACAGGCACTATTTAGGAGGAAACTAAACATGGCAACGTGGGTAATTTGCACTGGAACCAGTGTGCATACAGTAGTTGTCAATGAGGAGAATTCGAATGTGGATTTTCCATATTCCCGCACCACGTTTTCTCATTGCACTGATGAGAAACGGCTTTCAACCAAATCTTGATTATAGCGGTGGCAGATCAGAAAATAGTCACATGAAGAGTCACCCTGATCTAATGCCCCTATTGGTAGGATGACACTGTTTGTGCGTGGAAACCAGATGAGAACAGCGGTCTCCCCTTGTCCAAGTTGCACGCTTTGTTGATATATTCATCCACCTCGCTGTTGCTTGCAGTAGACATGTACTTCAGTTGAATCGAGTTTTACCACCTACAATATCAGCTACGTCAGTCAGTGTCTGACTGTCTAGTATCAAGAGTTGTTCAGAGAGAGCTTTCCTATTTTGGGGCTGTTCATTCAACGGAGGCAGCTGTCAGTCACTTGCGAACTCCGCAAGAAATAGGCATTACAGTAACAGAATATTGATTCATATTTGATCAGAGCTGCCTAGTTTGACCGTTTGATCGAAGTTCACGAGTGATTGACAGCTGCTGGACGGCAGGCTCCAGCTCAGCTCTGATTGGTGGGTTTCCTCCAGTCTGTGAAATCTTGCAGATGCCATTAGGAGCACCGGAGGACACAGAAGAACATGATTTTTTTCAGATTACCTGTCTCATGCACTGCTGTCAGGATATAGTGACTGTTTTATAAAATAACTTTTTTTGATTATATTTGCTCCATTTCTTGCCACTGCTGACCTAAATACTCCACTGATGTTAGGTTCACAGTAAAAAATTATAAAAAATGTTGCATATCTCTAAAGTTACATAGGCATGTATGTACATATACTTAAAGGTTCTCTATACGATATCCAGAGCATTAATATAGCAGAAAAAAAACAATTTGCTACATAAAGATATAGAGGAGTAATGTCTACCTGAGCAGAGAATGAAGTCACTCTCCCTCCGTGTGTGTTGTAATCTGAGCTTTGTTGACATAGACGGGCCGGTGCATGTCTTTTAGTGCATGTTAGTGCATGTGAGCATGCCCCAATGGCTAGGTCACAGCCGCCGCTCTGCACTGCTCTCATACAGCGGTTACAGCTGATAACGCCGTCACTGTTAGCTCTCTCAGCATTTTTACTGTTGTTTTCACTGTTAGCGCTGTTAGCTCCGTTAGCTGCAAGCCGCCAGCTCAGCCGCCGCCATGTTGAGAGCCGTGCGGATGCAATAGAAATGCTCCCAATCTCGCAAATAGGACCTTTAAAATAACCCAGTATTTCGTTTGTGCTATATTGACTCATATTGGGTCAGCTCTAACTTAGTGATGTGTGTGTAATGCATTTATTTATTGATCAAGACTGAAATAATCTTCCTCCCATGATGACTGAATATGTAATTCAAACATGCTTAGTAACGTCAGCTGAACCCAAAACCAAACCAGTCCACCTCAGTGCTTTATATCTTGCTGTTCCCACGTGTAAATGCTGGCGGCTAACAAACCTCAAGCCAGGGAAACAGCACAGCTGCCTGTGGGCAGCGACTGCATGGTGTTTTATCTACCAACATTATTTTACTGTTTTAATGACTTCCACATACCCGTATGGCGGTGGATGCGATCTGGAGGTGGTGCAGTCTGCGCAGCGTGCTCTCTCGGTCGGTGAAGTAGGAAGCAGCCAGCTGGTGGAGGGCCTCCAGGGTCACCGTCCCCGTACTGTTAGAGTTCCTGTTGCTGCTCCGGCTGCCATTGGACCCCGCGGGCGAAGACTCCTGGCTGAGCTTCCTTTTGTCCACAAATATTGTCAGAGACTCCTCCCCTGGTGACAGTCAGTGCAGAGGGAAGGAGAGCTCCATTAGCTCTGACAGAGCAGCACTAATCACCTTTCATTAGTATCTTTTCAGATCGGATAGAAAAGAGCAGTAGTGATTAAGTGCTGTGGGGGGAACTGATGGTTTGGATGATTGGAGGAAAAGGCACAGACAAGGTCTCTGCATCTATTAAACTCCTCAGGAACAGAGAGCTTATCCAAGAGCATTGATCAACTTCCCCTAATTGTTCTAATTATCTTAATTACATTATTAAAAAGTATGTTAAAAACAAAACAGATCTTCTCTGGGAGACAAAGTACATCTACACTTGGAAACATCTCTAATAATTACAATTATTACATACATACTGTATAAAAAGCAGCCAGGGAAACCAAACTACCACAACAGACTCATTAAGTCTTATCACACTAATATTATTTTTTTTAAGGTAAACTGTTAAAGGACATGCAGTGACCAGATGTATAAAGAATATGTACGCACAAAAAAAAACACAGTTTTCAAGCGATAGCTATGTGATAAGCTGGACGTGAAATATTAGGTGAGAGGTGTTTTGTTTTTTTGCCAATTTTTGTGTTACATCCAAGCCATTATTTCCCTGGTAATGATCTTTTAATTTTTATCCTGAATTGTGAAGCACTTTGTAAAGTCTGTTTCAATATGAGCTCTATAAATGAATCATTGATCATCTTTCTGACGTTAAATAATGATGATTGAGAGGGTTTGAATTAGCGGTACGGGCGGGCGCTATAAATAGCTGCAGCTGTGCGTAATGGCTGTGCGTAATGACAGCTGCTGTTGAGCTGTTGGAGAACTTCACCGATGCGACACAACTGGTGAAAATGTGTGTAATATACCGGTATACAGTCATGAGTGGGCCCCATGCAGGACTTTTTTTATGATGAAGTGATGTAATTTACTTTATCTTGGTGTTGTTGCCAACATTCTTTCTCATACTGCCTCATCTACAATGCTTCTATTGCAATAGATTGATTTCCCCCCATTTCTCAGTATAACTTTCAATTTGTGCCCCAGAGAAATTGTGCGAAATTGCTACATTCAGCTGAGGGGTTATTACATTTCATTACAGGTAAAAGCAATAGCACAGTGTCCACTCTGTGACCTACATAACTAACAGGTCATTAATACTGTAAGCCCAATTATTTTTTGGTATAAAAGGCTGAGTTTTCCAGAAAAATACAGCCTCAGATTTCAGTCAAAAGAGTGTTGAGTGCAGTTTGGATTACAGAGTGGGATCACAGTGGGTGCTCTTTAACATTAATCCGTTCTTAACTCTAACAACGTCAGCATGTCAAGACCATTTTGTCAATACAAGTTTCAATGGCTCTTTTCCCAAAATGGGCCCTCGCCACACTAACAAAGCATCACTCCATATACTGTATAGAGGAGAAGGATATACGGCACTTTAACAGGTAAACAGTAATGCCCTCCTCCAGACATGTTCCAGTCAAATGAGCTTCTGCCTTAAAAGTGCCCTATTGATCGTACTCATCCAAAGCTTCCCAGTGTGACCACAAGAATAAATATATAAGCCATTTCCAGACGGTGTGCCATTATGAAAGGTGCACGAGTTCTCCAAACTCAATGATCCAATTGTGTGAGTGAGTGCTTTCTGATCTATGACATCAGTCGTCAGTGTATTTTAAAACTGTTACATATGACGGTTACAGAAATTACTTTTCTGATCTGCCGCTGCTATGCTGGACGTTTGCTTTGATTTAGTCACCATAACTGCATGCAGGAAAAAAATCATATCATGTTTAAAAGAAAACAACGTTGACTTTTGGTAAGAAATATGTGTGACTTGGACAGAGGACAGTGCTTTTTGTTTCCTGTTTCCTGCCAACAATCAACATTGTTTTTTTTTTTTTGTTTTTTTTTTTAAATCATGCTCATCGTTTCCTATCATTCACCTAGTATTGGAGCCTAAAAGCCGTTTCACACCAAGCACGGATTTCGTCCAAATTATTTGCGTGGAAATTTATAAAAAACAGATTTTGTGGGTTCTTACAAATGCTTGCACACCTCTGCAGAACATTTGTGCGTGGTAAAAAATATTTGGACGGACCTCGATTTCAGCGGATTTCCGCATGCAAAATATATGTTTGACCAATGAAATCCTGTGTTCCAACTGATCGCTGTCATTCTGCATAATAAGTAGCTATGTGCCTCTGTTCGGTGCAGGCAGACTGTGTATTTTTGGGGCCTTTGGAACAATGGCCGTTTGTTTTCGGGGTAAAGGACTGTCGGATAAATGTGCTTTTTTCGGTCCAATGGGACATTTTTCGGAACGACAATTGGTCATCCCTTTCTCAACACCCAATAATGTACGACAAAACACAGCGACGACTACCTTGACAACCAAATAAAGGACAATAAATGGCTTGATATATGTTGAAGATGGTAATGTAGATGATATACACTTGCTAATGTTATATGTTGGTCACGGAACGGGCTAGCCACAAAAGCTAGCGTTAGCATCACATTTGTTTTAGTTTATGTACGTTTGTGTAGTTAACGTTAGCCTCTTAGACTTTCTCTATTAGGATAGATTTTTGTTGTGTGGAGTGAACACAGGCACTATTTAGGAGGAAACTAAACATGGCAACGTGGGTAATTTGCACTGGAACCAGTGTGCATACAGTAGTTGTCAATGAGGAGAATTCGAATGTGGATTTTCCATATTCCCGCACCACGTTTTCTCATTGCACTGATGAGAAACGGCTTTCAACCAAATCTTGATTATAACGGTGGCAGATCAGAAAATAGTCACATGAAGAGTCACCCTGATCTAATGCCCCTATTGGTAGGATGACACTGTTTGTGCGTGGAAACCAGATGAGAACAGCGGTCTCCCCTTGTCCAAGTTGCACGCTTTGTTGATGTATTCATCCACCTCGCTGTTGCTTGCAGTAGACATGTACTTCAGTTGAATCGAGTTTTACCACCTACAATATCAGCTACGTCAGTCAGTGTCTGACTGTCTAGTATCAAGAGTTGTTCAAGGTGAAAAGAGTTTCACTCTCTTATTAAACATTTCTGTGTTGCATTGCGGTTCGCTGAGCCCACTGTCAGAGGAGGAGATTGTATTGTTGTCTTTTCTATCATGGATTTCTGCCTGAGAGATTTTTGAACACTGGTATGAAATGTTTAAACTATAAAGAATTGATTAGCTTTCAGTTCTGAGGTACTAACGGCCAAGCCTTATGTCTACTGTTGGTTTTTGGCCAGTTACTGTATTTGTGGGAAAAACACAAAAGTGCACTGAACATCAAAATAAGCCTGGATTTCAAGGTACATCGCCAAAAGCTGTTTTCAACAAAATTTGCATTTGGATAGTTCCTTCAAATCCATGATATTTTCTTAAAGAAGAAACACTTTTCAAACCCGAACTCCTTCTAATAAAGTGTAATTTTGGGTATTGATTTATAAAGAAAGAAAAGATATGTCAATTTCATACAAATGATAGCATTGTACAAAAGTGATGAAGCTCCGTTTAGGGAAATATGCAATCGGCCCAACAAAAATATTCAATCTGCCTTTCACTGCTGTCTCCAATTTATTTTTGTACACTCAACCAGACCGATTTGATGTGATTTTTGTGAGCCAAAGAACACTGATCCAGAAAAATTATTATATGCTTTGTTGTTTAGAAAGCAACAGACGGTAAAATCAGTGCCCCATGTGCTGTAAAACAAAATCACATTGGAAGCTGTGTGAATCAGGCTCGCTTTGAAGCTCTGCGTACTCCACTGTACCTCCCAGAGTGGCAGAGAGGAGGAGGTGGGTGCCATATTTCTTGATTAGACTCTCCGTAATCGTCTGGAGGGTTGGCCGCCTCCCCAGCTGGCGGATGGTGTGCATGAAGTCGGGGTCGAGGGGCAGAGCCAGGCCGCCGCTGCCACCAAAACCGTCTCGCTTCTCCACTGCCAGGCTGTTGACCTTCCATCGACCAAACTCCCTGGAGACACAACGGCACACACAAACGCACAAAAGACATTTGCTCACTTGGTTCAGGCCGTCAGTTGTGTACAGTATAAGGCCCTAGGCGGCTGTTTAACAAGCTGTGTAGAAAGCAAAGGATTAGGTGAATGTGTGTTGCATACTTTGAGAGACTGTATATAATACTGTAGAGGACTGACCACACACACATGCACATACTTCATTAACATGAAGTGATGCTGTAATGGATTCCCTGGGGAGCTCTGATTATATGCCTCTGATGATGAAGAAAACCACTTCTAACTACCTGCTTGTACAAGATTAGTGTGGGCTTTAAGTCAATCAGGTTGTGGGTTATTTATCCATCGTTAGATTTTTACTTACTCTTCCCCTGGGGATCACATAAAGTTTGTTAGTGCAGCGATGTGTTCATTTGAATTGGATGTTAATTAAAGTGGCAGTAGGCAGAATATTTTTGGCATCTTTGGGCAAAAAATCCATAATAACCTTTCAGCATATTGTAATTCAAGTGTTCTGAGAGACATCTCTTCATGGCTCTGTTTTCAGGCTTTAAAAAATCTAGCCCGTGACAGGAGACTTTGACCAATCACAGGTCATTTCAGAGAAAGGGTGTTCCTATTGGCTGTTCATTCAACGGAGGCAGCTGTCAATCACTCGTGAACTCCGATCAAACGGTCAAACTAGGCAGCGTTGATCAAATATGAATTAATATTCTGTTTCTGTAATGCCTATTTTTCAAATGTTTTCAGAAACGTCTTGTAGTGTACTGTTTAGCTGTAAAATGAGAAAGTTTGCTCCGGCTGGTGGGCGGTGCTTGGTTTTTCCTCAACTGATCTCAACATTGCCCGGCGGGTCGCAAACTTTCTCATTTTACAGCTAAACAGTACACTACAAGATGTTTCTGAATAATTATGTTTTTTTACAGCATTACAGTAACAGAATATTGATTCATATTTGATCTGCGCTGCCTAGTTTGACTGTTTGATCGGAGTTTGTGAGTGATTAACAGCTGCTCAGAGACGGCAGGCTCCAGCTCGGCTCTGATCGGTTGTTTTCTTCTGGTCTGTGAAATCTTGCAGATGCCATTAGGAGCACCAGAGGACACAGAGGCACATGATTCTTTTTCATATTACCTGTCTCATGCACTGCTGTCAGGATATAGTGATCGTTTTATAAAAATAACTTTTTTGAAATCATATTTGCTCCATTTCTACCTGCTGCAGCTTTAACACTATAAATGTTACAGTATAAAAGTGGATTATTGATGTTTAGGCTTGATTTAATTTTCATTATCAGTGGGTTCAGTCAAGTTTGCCTTTCTACTACGACCACCACTCGGAGCAGAAGCTCGACATTTCAACAATTTTAATAACCACTTTATCTTTCCATTTCAACTTTGTCTGCTCACTTGCTCACTAGTTTTGATGTTGCACTCTTAATTGTAGGGCTGTAGATACTATTGAGGACACTGACTGAGGTCATGTCCCCACTATTCTGTCTGAAGATTTGGGGTTTCTATAGCAACCTGGAGGGGGTTTTACGTTCTACATTTAAAAACCTTCTGTAGGCGGATTACAGTATTTTTCTACCAGGATGCAGTATTCCACCAGTTGTTTTTCTGGCAGCATAGAGGCTTTAAAACGGCATTTAGATGTTGGGAAATAAAACGGTTGAGTTTATAAGCAGTTGTTGATTTTCAGAGGAACTTCCTTAAAGGATTTGTTTGACGTTTTTACAATGATTTGCTGTCTTGCAGAGAGTTACATTAGTAGATTGATACCAAACACACTCATGTCTGGACCACAGATTGTATATATAGATGGACGATGCGTCTCCACTTCCTCCCACTGTACAGAAGTGAAGTCAAAATATCCCGGATACTGGAGCTGCCATCTTGAGATTTTGACGTCATTTGGAGCAAGAGTCTGCGCAGTAGTGATCCGAGGTCCCGCCCACACCCACCACCCGAGCCAATCACAAGCCGAGCTGCTACGTTAGCACCACGTTAGCTGTTTGGCTAGAAAGACACAGGAACTAACTGTAATATCTCTATAAACTACATTTCTGATCAAATTGATACATATTTTACAGTATAACACACAGACTCGTGACGATTATGGAAAGTTAAAGTTACGTCTCCTCTCTCGTACATTTCCCGAGCCTCCGCCTGCGGCTACTTCACCCAGAGCAACTGTCAATCACAGCTTTCAGTCATGATGTCTCACCCGCCTTTTATAGCATCAAATAACTAATTAAAACCAAACTCATCAGAAAAATTAACACTTGAACATACATCAAAGTAAGAAAAAATTATTTGACGTGTACTTTGACCTTATATTTTGACCCATGTCCCATCCGCTAACATGGAGGGATTTATGACCTTTATTGCAGCCAGCCACCAGGGGGCGATCGAGAGGTTTCGGCTTCACTTTTGGGGAGCTGTCATGTTGTCCATCTTTATATACAATTAATTAGTGAGCTTTAGAGGTGCTGGTAGGCAGATTTTGTTACCTTTTGGACAGGGTCAGGCTAGCTGTTTCGCCCTGTTTGGAATCCTTGTGCTACCGTTAACGTTAACCTTTAAGCTAACTGGTTGTAGCTTCATATTTAGAGCTCTAATATGAGAGTGGTATCAATCTTCTCATCTAACTAGAAAGATAATGAACGCATTTCCCAAAATGTCAAACTGTTTTTTTAAAGACCTGCTATATTGGAATAAGACTAATGGTGTTCAGGTGCTACTCCGGTTGGTTGGAAACATGTCCTGTGCAGTCCGCCTGTCATAGCTAGAAGGTTATTTAATAATTGGGACAGCAAATATAGACTAAAGATAAGCATCACACCAATTTTAGTCGTATTTGTGTGCTCATTTTCCACCTTAATAAGACAAATATGTGGATCAAATATATTTTTCAACCAAATCATAATTTTGACTTTTTCAATTTAGGTGAGCTACTCCACAATATTTCCACGTAGCCACCTGGTTGGGAATCTCTGTTATCTGTCTTCGTTGTCTGAACAAGCTTGTCACAGCTTTAAATAACTCCTGCCCGGATAAAACAGAACTTATTGACATGCAGCGCTGCAGCTCCCACAGCAACAGAAAGACATAAAACCAAAAATAAAGTCCCACATTATCAGCTGCCATCATTTGTTATCTCGTGCCCTTTGGACACAAGTCTCGCTGAACTCTAGCTATTCACAAACCGTCTGGGAGATACTGGCTGCTGCTCTCTCGCTCTCCGTCCCTCCCTCCGCAGCATCAGTTAATGTCTACCTCTCCCACCGTGCTGCCTGCTGCTCTGTGTACCTCCCTCTCCTTCTGGGAGGCAATCAAATCACTGCCACCAGAAAAATGATCGGCAGCGAAATAATTGGGGAACCGGGACAGTGTGGAGTGTGTCATTACAGCCAATCATCATAACGAGGGGGACCGAGAGGCTGAGAGTCCGTCGTCCCCGGTGGACAGATGGGCGTTGTGGTTCCAGCCCAGGGTTTAGCCTGAAGCCATTCCATCAGCATGCACATATGGCAAACAGAGAGGGGTGTTTGCTGTAGAAGCTGCTATCTAAACAGGAAGGGCTACTGTATGTAACGCAAGCAATCAATAGTGATGAAAACAAGTCCTTGGAGGGAATAGAAAGGAACTGTGAGGAGCAAATCGACATCTTAAATGCTACTGCATGACTGACAGCCATGTGATGCTCTGGTTCAGTCATTACAGAGGTCAAAGGTGCACAATAGCAAATCAGCCTCCAGGCAATTTGAAAGCACATAGAATAATATCGAGCATCTCCAACTCTGTGGGGACTGGGAAATGAAGTTATGTTACATTTCTAAGAATAAATGCCTTCTGTTTCCGGAATTTATTCTTTTCCTGACATCATCGCTACGAGGCCAAAACAGGCAAATGAACTGGTTTCAAATCGACTCTCCTGTCACTTATCATCTTGTTATAGCAGGGGTTTTTTTTTTTCAATCAAAGTTGGGTCTCATTTTGTAGTCTTCTTTTAAAATCTTTAATCCCTAATCCTTGAAACAGCCTTTGGGGTTAGAAATGCGAGCAGGCAGTTTACAGGTTGCAGGATCGACCGCCCCTGGGTAAAAGACCCTCGAGCTGTGAAGCGTCAGCCAGCCGATGCAGATGGTGGCCGGTAACTTTAAATGATTTTCACTAACTATGGAAGAGGTTTGGAAAAAGAAGAAGCCTAACTTGTGCAGCAAATCTATTGAAAAAACAAAATGCAGCTGTCTATAAGAGATAAACACCAGAGCCTAAAAGATTCCTGAGAGGAGATAACACACCATTGATTCATGCACCTACAGATGCACACCATGAAGTATCTTTTTCAGAAGTAGAAACTTGGGCTTTGAGGCATTGATAAGTCACCTAAATACAATGAAAATTGCGCCAATAAACACAAAAACAGACTTCACAGGAATGTCTTCTTCTCAGCGAGATAAAAAAAACCTGATGAATGCAACATATTGGACACCAGCAGCTGCAACAAAAGCAAGAATAGAGTACATCTTCCTCACATGTGAGGAATATCTTAGACAAAGGCAGCAGCGGTGAAGTGCGTCTCAGGGACACTGTAGGAAGTCACTGAAAGGATGACACACACACACACACACACACACACACACACACACACTGGGGATTAACTCCTGCTGCATAATCAAATGTCAAACCCCGAAGCAAAGAAACCCAAGAAAGGAATATTTGGTGCTATTCACATGACTGATCAGTTTTTCAGGAGCAAAAGGGCACAGAGCTCTGCATCGCTACAGTGCTTCTTCAGAATTGCTCATCAGCTTGCAACTAATTCAGTGCAGGTGTGTGTGATACCTGTGAGGGCAAGCCTGAATGTGTGTGCAGGTTTTTCATCCCAAACACTACAGCAGCTGCTTTCGCTGATTAGTTCCTCCCTGGCTCAAAGTGCTCATCAGTGAAATTATCCAGTGGCATGTTGGGTGAAATGAAAAAAAAAAAAATCCTTAAAGAAAAACATCCAATCAATACACACAGAGCTGTTTGCACCTGCTCTCACCTGTAGATCTTGTATCTGGTGCTGAAGCCCTGCTGGTACCTCTCTGCAGCCTCCGTGAACTCCAGGGACTGGTGGAAGGGCCCTTTATCGGACAGCATCCAGCCCAGGGAGCCGCCGCCTTGTCCGGCTGCTCCAGAGGCTCCAGCTGCTCCGGAGGTCCAGCAGCAGCAGCAGCAGTAGCAGATCCAGAGGCTGAGAGCTGCCCCCTCCCATAGCAGAGACAACAGCCGCTTATGACTGATTCTCTGACAGCTCATGCTTCACCCAGCGACACCTCATTCTCTCCGGACTATAGTAGGAGAGAGAGAGGAGGACAGATAGTTTCACTTTATAGGGATGGAAAAAGTAGTGCGTCGCGCAGAATATTTCCTTTTGAGAGAGTTAAATGTTTTATTATAGTGAGAAGACGCTCACCTTGATTTTGCAAACAATGCGCTCTCAAGTGACGAATAAAAACCCTCAGTGATCCGGCCACATGCATTAAATGGTGATTGGTCCTTTTCTGTCAAACTTGATTCCTGCACTCCAACTTTTTATTTCTGGAGACGATCCTCCAGCATCCGCGCATCACAGCCGCTCCTCGGTGACAAGTTGCAGCAGCAGCAGCAGCATCACTGGAGGCGCCACTACGGAGGAGTTCATTCCGAGGATGTCCGCGGTATCTCCAGAGGTTGAATGCAAAAGATAGATCTCTCCATCCTGAGCTGAATCCCTTTAACGCACCATATGATCCTTTTAAAGTCGCTGTTCTTCTTCTAAATGTCTTGCGTGTGAGCTGTTATCTCTCCTCCTCTCCTCCTCCTCCTCCTCTTCTGCAGAGCGAGCTGCTGGATGAATGAGCTCCTGCTTCAACACAGAGAGCTTTTTCTTCCCCTCTTTTTTTTTTACAAGTGAGATAGCAAGAGGGCGAGCAAGTGCATCATAATGAGGGTGAAATATACAGTCTGAGTGTGTTCAAGTTTTCAGGACAGCAGGGTGATGGTGATGATGATGATGATGATGATGATGGCACATCAGGGCCCGCTTCCATCATTCACCATTACCTCCACATAATTCATCCTCATTATTTGCCATCACAGCGTGTTCTCTCCGTGAAACGTGGCACATTAAAAGTGTTAAAAGAAGCTTGATAATAGGCTAATTATCTCCCTGCGTTGTTTTTTTTCTTCTTTTTCTTCTTTTATTGTCCTGTGCCACAGCTTCAGAGCCCCTGTAGCAAATGGTTCACATCAACCTATATGGTGACATGCACAATTGCTGGATTTTTACCAGTGAGAATAATTGCAGGGCCATTATCAGGAGAACAGGTTTCTTGGATGATGTGATTCAAGTTCAGGAGTGCATCTTTGTTTTTGCCACCTCCAGAGCTTCACAATTTGCATAAAAAACAGTTTCTCTGTGTAAAAAAAAAGACACTTAAATTCATAATTATGCAAAAAAGAAAATGTTCGAGCAGTAACTCGCAAATAATAAACTTTGAACGTTTTAGTGGGAATTCACATAACGAATGGCGTTTCTCAGACAGTGATGGGCGAGACAGGTGTGGGAACAGATGCTGATGTGGATTATTTTTTTCCCTCCCCCCACCTGCCTTCCTCACAGCGACATCACAACTACTTGACGCACAGTCGACAAATCTTTCAGACATGAGAAAGCTGAATGACGTTAGTGGAAAGTTAGCTGCCACAAGCCTTCAAATGATGGTGGAGGTGTGTGTGTGTGTTTGGGGACAGGGTCGACAGGTACAGCAGATGAATCTCTAATTAGGCTCCAGTGTCTGCTCTTCGGGGACTACAACAATGAAAAAAAAGAAGATAAATTTCTGGAGCCAGAAGTTGTTTGACGCTGGGGCAATTATACTTTATGTTTTGGAAGGAAGAGTCCTTTGTCTTGCTCTTTCAAGTCATCTTGTCATTATGCTTGTCATTCACACTGAAAAACCAGATTGACAAAGGCCTCCCTGTGTTAAATGGGCTGCGAGGAGAGTGTCTGTTATCCATGATGGGGTTGAATCAATACCCTGCTTCCATTGATTCCCCTTTTGCTTTAATGTTATTTGGCAAGCGCCCCTCAGGATGCCAGGGGACGTCTTTTTCTTTTTTTTCCAACCTCAAATTAAGTCAGTTCAATAACATCTTCAAAGCCTAAATAGCTGTAGTCACCGTCGGTGCTGCTGACCGTCTCAATCAACTGCAAACACTTTGAAATTTAAAGCAGGGGCAGTTTTTCTTGTAATCTTCCAACAGGAGGAACCGCCTCCCCAGGTAGCTGATCTCGGCATTCGGGACGTCTGTAATGATAGAGAGGCCCGCGTTTGCTTGTGCAACAAAAGGAACACATTAAATATTCCGACTTGTAATTTGCGTAGTGAAAAGGATAGGAGAAATGAAGGAGGCTAAATGAGCTTTTCCCTCCGGGCTGCAGACTGTTATAGTCTCTTGAAATCTGGGTCTTTGTTGTCTGTGTGTGCTGTAATTGAAAAGTTCCAGCCCCCCGTTTCTCTCTTCCTTCCTTTTGCTTTTCCTCTTGCTCTCCCTAGTTCCCCAGCCTGACAATCCCCTACTTCCCTTCCACCAGCAGCCTCTCCTTTTCTTTCAGCGTCTCTGCTTCTTCTGTCTATTTGAGTTCTCTGTCATCTCTCGTTTGACTCATTCCCTCCTCCCTCCTCCCTCCTCCCTTTTCCTTCCTCGGCCGCCTGCTGAGCTTTAGGACGAATGCAGACGATTTTGATCATTTGCGCCTCAACCATCCATCCCGCTGAATCAACCTCTGCTAGCAGGATGGGAAAAGGGCGGAGGAACTCCGTATTGTCCAGGAAGATGATGTGAAAGAGCTTGACGTGGCGGCGGTGTCAATATGCCTGAACACAAACGCCTCTAGCTCGGTAGCATGCAATGTGCCAAAGTAATCACAAGTCAAAGAATGACATTGTGATTTCCTCCCACACTGGGAAGTCAGGGGAAAGAGGTTCAGCTGCACCTCCTGACATGAAGGCTTTGGCATGAAACAGGACCGTGTGTCTGTCTGCGACTGCTTGGCGTCGTCTCTGTTGACATGACATCTAAAATGGCTAATTTTTCTCAAGAGTTCTGGCATCTCCCAAAGAGGTCTGCACACGTTGTTTCTGCTTCAACTGATAACACGCTGTAGCCTCCCCCCTGACTACAAATGTGCTTTTACTGAGTAATTACCTCTGCTGCACCTTTTTATTGTGAAACAATGAATTGCAGTTGATGAGCACAGTATGAAACAGATCATGGACACACTGTGTGTGCCTTGTGCCCATTGTTCTTTGAAAGTCTCTCCAAAATGGAAAGGCGATGTAACTTGGCAGGTGGTGAATGTGAAAGTGCGAACAAAATGGAACGGATGATGATGAGGTCCCGGCTTTGCTAATTCCATTTAAGCCCGGAGTGAAGACAGCGTTTGGACCTCTCTGGTGTGAGTAATTGGACAAGCATTGCAGAAAAGATGTTTGGAAACCAAACAGCAAAAATGCCCCAGCGCTTTCATGTGAGCGTGAGAGGGGGGCCGAGGCACATTAGCGATCGTTTCAGCACATTAAACATGATCTCAACGCTGAGATTTATTAAAATAAACAAACTCAGGTTTGATTAGCTTTCCTCTACACTCTTTGAGTGAACAAAACAGTGTGTCAGCTCTGCTATCGCTCTTACTGTAAGTTGGGAGAGCAAACAACAAAGCAAGAGTGCCGATGGATGTGAAAGAAAAATAGTGCTATTTTCCAAACGCGGTCCGGGGCCTACCTGGTTGAGTGCTCCGCAGCTCTCTTGGTTATTCAGGTCAGGGAACACACATGTCCGAGGCTTTGTCAAAGCTTTGGCTTCTGTGGCCCAGCTGCTATTTTTGCTTCTTCCCTGTACATGCCCTTTCATTCTTGAGTCACACTGGAGCATTGGAGGGCTGACCTAGAATACTGAAAGCCTGTCACACAACAGGACGGGAACATCTGTGCCCAGAAAAGGTAACTAACCAGTAACAGGAAATTAAACTGATTTTCTATCCATTAAATAGCCTCATAATATGCTATAATCAATGCACTTGAAGATGATTTCCGCCTTTGAATGTCATCGCACATGTGTGCTAAAATGCACTTCACAGCCTTGCTGGGTAATTATCGAGTGCTACAGTTCAATCTATAAGGACTCTAATAAAGTGGTGGCTCTTTTCATAAACCCATTATATGATTTTTCAGCTTATGTTTCTCTGGTAATGTGGCAAACGAACCCACTACAATCTGCATATGCAAATCCGTTTACTTCAGAGGCAACATGTTTATTTACACACTCCTGTTGTTACTGCTGAATAAACTAGAGTCTCTTTGCCACTGTGAGGTTGTGGCACATAACCCACATAAAATGTATTTTGAAACACAAACAAACAAGACATAACGTGTTATTTAGTGAGCTTTAGAGGTGTTGAGGGGTGGATTTTTGTTATATTTGGACAGAGCCAGACTAGTTGTTTCCCCCAGATTCCAACTTTAAACTAAGCTAAGCTAGAGCTGCTTGCATACATATTTAGCGTAATATATTCAGCATCTGGCAGTCTGTATGTGGTAGAGCCCAAACTACTGTAAGCAATTTTATTGAGTTTCTTTGTAGCGAAATGCTCTGAGTGAATTTTCCTCTAACACAGTGTATATATCTAGGGCTTTTATTGTGAAAGGTAACAACAGAAGGAGTGGTCTGCGCTGCCTTTGTCAAGGATGAAAGGAGTAATAAAGGTTGCCATCTTGGTTCGGACTAGTGGGCTACCTTCGGGGTCTGAAAAGTGAAGCCAATGCGGAAGTGTCTTAAACTTGCATTCTTTCCAATAGCCAGCAGGGGGCGACTCCTCTGGTTGCAAAAAGAAGTCTGATTGTATAGAAGTCTATGAGAAAATGAGCCTACTTCTCACTTGATTTATTACCTCAGTAAACCTTGTAAACATGAGTTTATGGTCTCAATCGCTAGATTCAAGTCTTCTTCAATACAGCATGATGTTCATTTAGTAAATTATGGTCCCATTTAGAGTCAAATAGACCATAAAGCAGGGGATGCTTCAGGGCATGGCTACCATATGATTGACAGGTCACTACCACGGCGTTGTCCGGTCTGGGAGTTGTCCATGTTTTCATCTTACAACTTTAACCCTTTCACAGTTTGTGTTTTCAGTTCATGAAAGTTAATTGTAACAATTTGGTTGCCTAAAAATGTCTTATTCAGCGTTCGGTTGTGCTTAGCTCCACCCTCTCGTCTCACTTCTGGTTGCAAAAAACCAAGATGGCGACAGCCAAAATGCAGAATTAAATGCTTCAAAATGGCAGTCAAAAAAACCAATGGGTGTCGTCACGGTGACTACGGCCACTTCTTATATACAGTCTATGGTTCGGACTACGGAGCCTGTGTGTTGAAAAAACATTAAAGTGCGAATTGATCACACAAAAAAAACAAACGCAGCCGGCTTGTAACGGCCTTAACTTTCTGCAACACAGCGAATTTCCCAAATGTCAAACTATTCCTTTGACATCCTTTTATCATCTCACCTTTTTGTATGTTGGTTTACCTTTTTGTTTGGAGGACTGTTCATATTTTATGCTGAGGTAACCTTTTCTAATGTGCGAGCTTTGAATTACTGGCTGACTGAACTTTTGAGTACAAATTCACTTACTGTATGGGCAAGTTACAGTGAGAGTTACTGTGCACTGAAAGAAAGAATTTAATGCTATAAGAGCTTTACGTTTGGCAGGAAAACGAATAACTGAACTTCTTACTTTGCCATTATGTAAATTCATCTCTCACTGGGATGTCCATGCAGCCACCAGAGTTCGAGAGAGGACAATGTAGTGACTTTGAGTCACTTCTGTGTTCACAGGAGTGTTTTTTTTTCTGTTCCTTATACCTCTTTTAATGTGATCATTACTGGTAAATTGGTTGGTAATTTCACTGCTTTTAAAGAATAATGAAAAGATCTTAAAAAGCCATTTAATTAATCATTTCCTGTTTCGTTATATAACCGTAACTAACCTTGGGCAGAATGAATGTAAGGTAATTTGCATGTTTTCTAAAAAAAATGATCATGTCATAATGTCACATTTTTCCGAAGATAAACACAAAACAGGTACATCGTTATGAGCAACTTATTGGCATATTTTATTATATTCCCGCAATGCTTCCAAATGGCACCAGTTTGAAAGCATAAATGAAATCTCTTTTCTCATTAGAAGTCGAGCAGTCACCATGACCTTAGAATCATGTTAAGGTTGATTGTTTTATTGTTCCCTTTATAAAAGAAATTCAGCACTTGTAATTTTCAGTCTTGAGTTACAAAGCAAACATAACTATTCATCTATTTCTTCTCAGGCAGAGATCATTCCTGTTTGACACTGGGGCACCGAAGGGAATCAGCAATTGACGATGTTAATCAGTTAACACAAATTCTGCTCTTTTCACTCCTGAGTAGAAAAAGTAGTGCATAATAATAACAACCATAACTGTGCATAATAAGTCTGCTATCGTTGGTACGATCAGGTACAAACGTCTGTCCTTTGCTGTGTCACTTCTCATGCGCACACACACTTAACGGAAATGGCTGTTTTTGCACGTTTTAGCTTTTACAATCATTTTGTTTTTTTTTTAGCGTAGATATTATAGTGTCAGGGATGGTTGAGTTTATTATATGCTAAATATCTTCACTTAAAGTGGCAGTATATTTTTGGCCTCATTGGGCAAAAATTCCATAATGACCTTTCAGCATATTGTAATTCAAGTGTTCTGAGAGAAAACTAGACTTCTGCACCTCATCATGGATCTGTTTTCAGGCTTTAAAAAATCTTTGACCAATCACAGGTCATTTCATTGAGAGAGCGTTCCTATTGGCTGTGCTCCGGTCATGTGACCAGAACTTGGGGTTCCTTCACCAGATTTCACAATGGCATCGGCGTCACAAACTTTCTCATTTTACAGCTAAACAGTACACTACAAGATGATTCTGAAAACATTTGAGGAGAGAAATAGGCTTAACATAATATTGATTCATATTTAATCAGCGCTGCCTAGTTTGACCCTTTGGTCGGAGTTTGCGAGTGATTGACAGCCGGCTCTCATAGACGGCAGCTGGACAGCAGACCTCAGATCAGCTCTTACTGCTTGTTTTCCTCCGGTCTGTGAAATCTTGCAGATGCCGTTAGGAGCACCGGAGGACACCAGAGGCACATGATTTTTTTCAGCTTACCGGTTTCATGTTCTACTGTCACAATAAAGCGACAGCTTTAATTCGTATTTTGTGTTTTTCTGTTTTTTTTTTCTGATTCACTAATTGTTTTTTTGTATGTTATGTAACTGAAAGACTTTTTTGATTTTCTCTAATTGTATTCTCAAACAAAAACAGACGTTCTGGACCAGAATGGAAATTTCAAAGGAGAACATACCGGCTGCAGCATTGTTGTTGGAGAAGCCAGTATTTCAATTTCGCGTGTTTCCTTAATCTCTGATGACATATCATGGTAATTTTTATGATTTATTACAGTAAGTATATTACATATTGGTCCTTAATGAAAAAAAAAGATTTATACTATAGCTGCTTTAAGAAAATGTTGTGCTTATTTATATCTTTATTGCAAAGGACATTAAGGCTGGAAGGAAATACCCCCACCTCATTCAAACAATGGACACTTACTTAACTCGCACACCTCACAGACTGTGTTTCTGTTTTAAACCACCACACCCCCTCTTAATCTCGGGGACTACGTTTATCTCTGTCATACAGAGTCTTTCTGCAGTATATTGTTTTGTGCAATAATTCATAGTGAAATAGTTCCCGGTGCAATAATTCATAGTGTGTATTTATTTACATATAGTGCGTATTTTGTTTTTTATGCTGCTCCTTTAATTGCCTTTTTTTTTCTATAAAGCTGACTCCGAGAGATACGTGCAAGATTTCCAATGTACCTGTCAGATCAGATCAGAGGAACCCAGTTAATGTTAAACTCTTCATATTGAAGTTGAAATTCATCCCACAGTAAGCCATGTTTTTCCTATTACCCAGTATCTTTTTCTGCATATCTACTTTTAGTACTGGGGAGGTTTACCTCAGAACATTTTATAGATATACTGTTGCAGAATTAAATGATTAAAGAACAGGGGCTTATCAAATATGTCTATGAATTGTTTTTATTCAGTTGATTATCTACTGTATTTCATACAGATGGTACATCCGGTTGCCCCAGAAGCTATAAATACGATGTTGTCATGCTTTTCACTTTGAGCAGTGAAGAAGACACTCTGTTGCAGAAATGTCAGCTTATTGAATAAAGTCTATGCGCTGCGTACCGTTATTCATTTTAAGTGCTCCTCCAGCATTCTTTTCAAGTTGTTTTCTTCTTAAAGTTCAACAAGCTTGAGATCAATAAGCCATGACAGTGAACATCATGTGGGCTTTTTGTCTCTGTTGCATTATCATCATGAGATAATGCAGTTGTTAATGTAGCTTGATTTAAAAGCTCTGCACAGCATTACGACGTTGACTTAACCTTGACAGAAACAAGAGCGCATAACAGTATAATGTTCACTGTGATGGATTATCTCAAGCAAGTTACACGTCTCTGTGAGATTTTATGATAAAGTGAAAAGAGTGGAATCAGGTGGCTGTCTGGATGGAGGTAAAAAGCACAAACACCCCCCACTACAACTCTTTAAATTTGTTAATGAGCTAAAATCAAGAGACAACCTTCGGTGCAGAGAAATGAAGCCAATGCGGAAGTCCCAAAAACTGCAGTTCTTCGAATGGCCACTTGAAGCTGGCTTCAAAAGCGAGTCAATCCCATAGACTGGATATAAGAAGTGGACGTAGTCACCGTGATGTCACCCACTGGCCTGTGGACTGCCGTTTTGAAGCCTCGAGTTCGGCTTTTTGTCCGTCGCAATCTTGTTTTTTTGCAACCAGAAGTGAGACTGGAGGGTGGAGCTAAGTGCAACCGAACGCTGAATAAGACATTTTCATACGACCAAAATGTTACAATTAACTTTCATGAACTGAAAACACACTGTGAAACGTTTAAAGTTGTAAGACGAAAACATGGACAACTCCCAGACCGGACAACGCCGTGGTCGCAACCTGTCAATCACAAGGTAGCCACGCCCTAAAGTATACCCTGCTTTATGGTCTATTTGACTCTAAATGGGACATTAATTTACTAAATGAACATCATGCTGTATTGAAGAAGACCTGCATCTAGCGATTTTTACCATAAACTCATGTTTACAATGTTTACTGAGGTAATAAATCAAGTGAGAAGTAGGCTCATTTTCTCATAGACTTCTATACAATCAGACTTCTTTTTGCAACCAGAGGAGTCGCCCCCTGCTGGCTATTGGAAAATCGGCTTCACTTCTCAGACCCGCAAAAAGTGTTGCAACTATTGTAAATTCCCATCGCTGCCGGTATGAATAGTTTGATGCGTAGTATTTTGCATTTTTGTGTCGTTTATTGGTCCCGTTCCCAGTCTGTAAGGCTATTAGAAGAGAACACCACCCTGTCTGAGTATTTAGCGTATGTCTGTACGCTACCAATAGAACTATAACACCAGCAGCTGGTTAGCTTAGCTTAGCATAAAGGTGGGGGAAACAGCTAGCCTGGCTTTGTCCAAATATAACAAAAAACACCTACCATCACCTCTCAAGCTCACTAAATAACAGGTTATGTCTTGCATTGGTTTCACTTCTCAGACCCCAGAGTTGCCCTCTGGTTGTTACCCCCATGTTAAAAAGCCCAAAAAACGGTTTGGGTCTCTGTAGTTAATATCCCTGTTCATAACAATTGTACAGGGGCTTGAATTTTTATATAACTCACCCATTTGAATTATATTAAGCCTTAAAGTTAGGCATAACGAGGGCGTGGCCACTTTGAGTGACATGTGGGTGCTGTACCAGGTCGCTGCTGCATCATCTGGGCCCTCAGCTCCACTGACAATCCACCTCTTTGCCCATTTTTAGAAGAGTCGGAGTTGAGCTGTGTTGTCACTGCCAAGATGGCCATCCACTTTGAGCTTCACAACAGCTCTTCAGAAACCTATGGGTGACGTCACGGAGACGACATCCATATTTTATACAGTCTATGGCTAAAACAAACAAAACACTGGCATAGTCCTGTAACTCTTTCGCTAGCTCCTTGTCAATATAACAGTCAATTTAACTATGCTGATTCTTTTTTTTTTTAAACTTTGAATCATTTCAAGTCATTTCTCAGCTGCAGCTGTGAAACTCTAATGAACTTGCACTTCCCATGCTGGGCGGCTCCATTGATCGACGCAGTTGACCTCAGAATCGGTGTCGAGCTCTACGGGTGTTCCAGTCAGACAGCCGGCCGCTCAGAGACACAAAGAGAGCCACAGAGGATTATTTGATGGACTACTCCACATACTATATGGAAGAACAAAGTCATCATTTGATTATTATATAAGATGAATGCTACGAGTGCTCCGTCTGACAGCCTCGCAATGCTCCTCGTGCATCATAATTGCTCATAATGCATTTTTGCGAGCGCAGGAACAGCTTTGCAGAGCTTTAGTGAATATGCAACAACGATTCCTCGGTCAGTGGCGCATTAACACGTGGAGAGAAAACATCATGAGCATTTTGCCAGGGCGGCGCCATTTGAATACATCACATCACGTCTAATCCAAACAATTGCTAATATATCACTGTGGGCAAAGCTGTGTACACATCCTGAGACCTGTCGCACCGTTTCCAAATAAACCCGTTTGCTGGTTCTCCTGAGCACCTCCAAACTTTTCCAAACTGTACAGGTGGCAGTTTTCTGAAACAAAGTGTGACCTTCAGCTCTCATTATATTACATTGTGTTAGTAATTTGCTCGGGATGGGAAATTCAGTTGCCAAAAACTCTTCTGCAGGAGACACCCAGGCTCATTACACCAAAAGAATATATAATGATGTATTCTCGCGGCAAGGTCAGACTTATTGTGTATCCTCTGGACAGAAGAGAGAGACATTTTTTTCTCCTATCATGGTTTCATAACGTCCTCTTAGTGTGATTTTAATGATGTTGTGATGCTTTGGTGATTGTCAGAGTTGCTAATCAGAGTGAAAGGATCGTTTAATGGCGTGGCTCTAAGGATGATGGTGTTGAAATATATCAGCGACTACCGGATGGATTGTCAGGAAATTTTGTAGATGCATTCATGGTCCCCAGAGGACAAAACCTAATGACTTTGATGATCCGCTTGATGTTTCCACTGGCTCCACCATGAGGTTCACATTTGTGGTTTTCGGGGGAAATGTCTCCACAACTTGTCATATAGTGCAACATTTATGCTTTATATTTAATTTATTTATTATTTAATTTTAAGTACCTACAAAACTAATTACATTCCCATCAGCCTTACTGCTAATTAGCAAATTTTAGCATGATAATATAACAGATGAAATAATGTGATCAGTGGTAAAATAGACCCGATGGATACAAAATTTTACTTTTCAATAATCTGATATAGAATATGTCTTTGTTTTAGTAACCGTTTATATTTATTTGCATGCTTGGGGAATGTGTGCATGCTAAGGATGTTTGTATTTTAATTTGATTTTGTGTTATAGAATAATGCGGTTGTGGCGACGTGACTTAGCGAGCTCCCAGTCATCCCCAGGGTAGAGGTACTTTCAGAGTAAAATACCATTGTAGCATTTGTTAAAATGTGCAAGTTCTGTACCTGCATGTTGCTGTACTGTAAGGGTATACTGAGACAAAACGTGTTGAGTATCTTTCCCATATTACTATTAATTTACAAGTTGCAATAAATAAGAAAAAGCTGTTCAATATGCGGTTTACTGTTGCAGTGCTACATTTCATATTTGCGCTTCAGTACTGGTATCTGAAGGAATAATCACTCAGAGTAGCAATCTAAATGTCAGTGTTCAGAGCATTTCCATAGAAGCGTAGCAGTTTTATTGATGTTTTGCTATTTATAATACAGAGGTTTCAGGTACAGAGAGATCCGAGAGTTGTAAACATTGAGATATGTGTTTGCATTTGTATCTATTTATATGGTTATTTTAATATTTGAGTCATTAGGTGTGAGGACAGTGTATGTCATGATTCCTTATCGCTAATTACTCCTCTTTTTTACACTGAACTATGTTGCTGAACCAGAAACAGCCCGTTCTCACTCCCAAATTGTTCAATGCGGCAGCTTGGTCAGTGGCCCTATGCGTCAAATTATGACGCTCTACGAGTGAGGCTGCGTTCACACTAGATCAGGCATTGCGACAATTAACGTCTTTTATTCCCTCACTGATGGGTGGTACTGCTCTGCGTTGCTGGTTATGTGATTGGCCACCGCAGCGTTACGTTGGGTTGCGTTTCTCCAAAAGTTGATTCTGTTTCTAATTTCCTGCTGCAGGCCGTTGCATTTCTTTTTCTGGCACTCCCTACCGCAGCCCAAAAAACACATGATTCACCCAGGAGACCGGTGTTTGTGTCCCGTGTGAAACTTGACTTATTTTAAGAATGTTTAACTTAGCCTTAACTACGTAACAAGCATCGTTATTTTAACTCAAGCCACCAAGGACGTTGAAACTATTTCTTGGGAGGGGGTGCTGTAAATATGTAAACTTGCTATTAATGAGCTCGGCCCGAGGCTTTAATTTATAATTTGAGAAGAATACAGCTATTAAGGAAACTAGAAAGTATGATTTAGATGTTCACAAAATATCTTTATTATTATGACAATAAAAATGGTTCAAATCCAAGACACACATGCTCACATCAATCATTAAAACTTCATAAAATCCTTAAATGAAAAGCGCAAAGTCAAAAGACACTAGGCCAATCATAGGCCCTTGAAGGTACAAATATTTGTCGCCTACTTGACCAAGAGGCCACTTTTGAATGATGCTGGCTATTCCATACAGTCATATATCTGCGTGAAACAGAATATGAGGCCAAACAAAAATAGGTACCTGCAGTTCGCTCAGCTGGTGCGTGGTATCTTACACATTTGGACACTTTTCAGAACTGTCTTTTACTTTGCTACATTTGCCATTCATGCCTTTGTTACAACAAGTCAATTATCTACTATGCATTTGGCCTGCATTGACCAAAATGAGCTGTAATGTTTGCGCGCGGTTTATATACAGTAAATCAAATCCAGCCACTGCCACTGGTGGCCATGTTGGTAAGCAGTCTGCATTGCGCATTCACAAGTTGGCAGACATACTTTCACTTCCATTGAAGGCATATTAAAGCATATTTCGTCTATGAAGAACAAATGTAGGCTAAGGCTGAGCTTGCTATTAAAGAGGCTGTGTCCCGTGAGAGCTTCAAACCACAAACAGATGTTTCAATGCTGTTTCAACGCACCTCCCCTGCGGACTTTGAATGATTTTTGGGAGTGATCTAATAAATGTATTTTTTAAACAGTAGCCTTATGTTGTTGTTATTTAACCTTTCTGAGGCAATTACATATTCATCCTGGTGTCGGGTCTGTATTTGTCAGGACTGTGCGCTGCGGGAGAGCTATCTAGGGAGCTATCCAGCACCTTGGAGAGCGCTGCGGTGCACTGTCCTGACAGTAGTATTGATGTCAGAATGAATAAAGCCCTTCTCTGTATCATGTGGAATGACATTCTTTTGCAGTTTCATGGAAATTTATTGAAATGGTGTCATGTGAGTTTTATTTTCCATCTTATCTCACATTAATTATGGCGCTCTATCCTGTCGCACTCCCCACAACCCCTGTCTCCGCAAACCACAATCTTTTCCTAAACCTAACCAAGTTGTTAACTGTAAACACAGAAGTTTATTTGAAAAGACGTGTATGCATGCTGCGAGTGGTGGAAACTGACATATGCAAAACTGATGTTAGATTGGTATGTAGAGCGTCATAGTTTGAAGTGCAGGTCAACTGACCAAGCTACCGTATTTGACAAGCTGGGAGTGAGAGCATGTTGCTAAACATCAACATGTTAGCATTGTCACTGTGAGCATGTTAGCATGCTAACATTAGCAAGTTCAGCCTTGCATGGCATGGCTCCAGACTCTTACTGTGCGTTCCAATACATATACTACCATACTATTTAGTAAGCCAAAAAATAAAGATTTAGTATGTCCAAGGGGCAACCCTTATGCTTCGAGGCTTCGACCGTTGCCATGGTAATCGAACTCCAAATCACTATTTGAATGCTTCGTTTTTTTTTTTTTTTTTATATATAAGTATGTTATAATAATGTATAAATCCCCAAATAACCCATGAAATAAGGATTAATCCCACAATTCATATTCAACATGAATTATTAAGAGTTATTCTCAGACGGTTATCGCTGTTTGTTGTGTGTAGAGGTGTGTATGTGTGTACAGTAGTGCGGCAGCGGCACTGTTCCGGACACTTAAATGGGGGGGATGGAGACAGACAGACGCTGCAAAGCTTTACATACCTTGGAATATTACTCACTGAAGCTTCGAAGTCCAAAAAATTATATTTGGGACTTTGTAGGGGGAGCTGCAGTACTCAAATTGAAAAGAAAAAATATGTGATTTGGAGCGTAGCCATAGCCTTGTTTGTATTTCATTCCAATAAAGCACCTGTTTTACCTTGATAACATAGAGTCTTTGTCTCAGAACAAATAAAGTAGGACACCTTTTCACCATGTTACTTTTCATACTTGGCAATGAGTTGTGTCATGGTGACCCGTGTTATTGACGCAAGGAATTGTTGAATTTTGCACTCAAAGACAGACATGACATTCACTCTGACTCTGACCCCCTTGCTGTCAGGATAATCTGCCCTGTCAGCTTCCATAAAGAACCGAAGGACACTAAAGAGAGTCCTTTGACTAAAACTAAGCTTCTTACTTGAATTCTAAGTCTTCGCTCTTTTCATGCGCTCTTCCTCTGCCATTCCCTGTTCCTCTACTGTCTGTCTACTTATCTATTAATCTGCCCCGCAGCCTCTTACACTCAAACCTGTCTGAAACTTGTTTGAGGCAGATTTGTTGTAAACACTCCTGCTTCACTTTCCAGAGGTTAGTTAAAACCCTGAATGCGTCTGTACATGCAGTGTTTTCTTTCACTCAGAGCTCCTCACACCTGTCATTATATGGAAATCTCTCCATGTCACTGTCACCGTCGCTCCTGCGTAGGAGCCGCTGGTCCTCATTAACCTCTTCAACTGCTATTGTCTGTTTATCATGACTACTCTTGCACAACACATAGCATACATGACACCCGTGCTTTCATGTACTGAATTCTTAGTGAGTTGGACACAGTGGGTGTGAGATTATGCTGTCCAGTGGATGAAGTGTGTCCAATCCCCCGCCTGGAAAAGAGATCAAGAAAGAGAGAGAGAGAGTGTGTGCGTGTTTGTAGAATAGTTTTGTTTTGCTTGAGAGTGTCATTTTGAGCTTTGGACTTTTAGGGTAAGTGAGGTCATTTTGGCTAGTCCTCGCTTCACCCGGTCCAGTTGGTGGATGAGGATTACGAATTTGGATTAGGGATTAATTTTGAAATTAGGTTTTGCTCTTAGTAAGAGTTCAAGGCAAGCATGAACTCAGAGTAGTCCCATTTAACATCTACTCATGGAGATAGTTTGCAGTAGACGGCTTTGTTAGATTATGTAATTTTATAGAAGAGCAGCGTACATCTTTGTTTTTTTTTTGCAACGTGCCTGGATTATTCCTTTTTTAATATGTAGTTATACAGTAAGAGAAACATCAGTGTCCTCAGTAAATATAACATAAACTATAGAGCCGACTACATTTTTTAAATGAGCTGAAATAATTTGTGATGCACATTTAATCTGTGATCAATCATCCAATATGAACAGAATTCCCCAAAGAGCCATCAAGCAGACAGCACAGTCAATCCGAGCAACTTTTTTTCTCTGGTAACTTTTGTAAGAGTTTTAGGTTTAAAGGTACAGTGTGTAGGATTTGGTGGCATCTAGAGGTGTGGTTGCAGATTCGACCAACTGAGTACCCCTCCGCTCACATCTCCCTTTCTAAGACTGCGGTAACGTGAGCCGCCGAGTGCAAAACCGTTGTAACGCCGTTCGTCTCGCTCAGACGCCATCCTTACCATAATAACACTACTTTCGGAGCAACGGAAGCCAGTGGTGGCTGGCGGTACTACAGATCTGCACTCTGCGGCTCGCTTTACCGCAGTTTCACAAGCGTGTTGGAGAACTACGGTGGCCTTCAGGTAACATAAAAACGTGAAAGGCTGTCTCTAGAGCCAGTGTTGGGTTTGTCCGTTCTGGGCTACTGTAGAAACATGGTGGAGCATCATGGCGGACTCCCTGAAGGGGACCCACTCCTTATGAAGATATAAACGGCTCATTCTAAACCAACGAAAACACAACAATTCTTAGTTTCAGGTGATTATACACTAAATGAAAACATAGTTATGAATAGTATATTCCATTTCTGCTAATAGATCCCCTGAAATGTTACACACTGTTCCTTTAATCTTGCATTAAAGCTACTGTTGGTCATTTTTTTACTTGTTGTCATATTTGCTCAAACTGTCACTATATCCTGACAGCAGCACATGAGACAGATCATTTGTGAAAAAATCAGGTTCCTCTGCTTCCTCTTCACTGCTCCTAATTGCATTTTGCAGTCCACCCATGGGCGTCGGAGCTATTAAACCCCTCCACTTAACTCACTGATTTGATAACATTAAAGAAATTAATTTAACAAAAATTGCATTTATGTGAGCAAATTTCTGTATTTTAAGTTTTTTAATATGTTCGAAGATAGCCAACTCCGTCCTCTGGATGAAACAAAATGTACCCATCATTTTTCTCATGCTAGTATCGCCAGATAAAAGTATCAAACCACCTGTTAAAAGCACCAGAATACAGGATATGACATTTACTCAGAACAACAACCAGTCAGAGCCGAGAAGTCTCTGATGCCAGTGTCAACTTAAAAAATTTGTGACCCGGCCGTCACGTTGAAAACAGTCGAGCCAAAACCAAGAACCGCCCAGCGGCTGTAGCAAACGTTCTCATTTCACAGCTAAACAGTACACTACAAGATGTTTCTGAAAACATTTGAGGTGAGAAATAGACAGTAACAGAATCTTGATTTGTATTTGTTCAGCGCTGCCTAGTATGATCGTTTGATCGGAGTTCGCGAGTTTCGAGAGCAGTGATTGACAGCTGAGTTAGAGGCTCCTCGGCTCTGATTGGTTGTTTTTCTTGGGCACAGAAACTTAGGAGCACTACGAGGAGACAAAGGAGCATTATTTTTTCACAGATTATCTGTCTCATGTAGCTACTATTATTCATGTACTGTGACTTTTTTTATATTATCCTTGATGTTCTTTTAACTGTAATAATTTAAATCAAACAAATTTAGTATTTTCCACCAGAATTACAAATAATTAAACAGTTAAGTAGTGAATAAAATATTGTGAAATTCTTTAATCATTTTTACACTTTGGTTGGTGCTGGGGGGGATTTTGGACTCCTTATTCTAGTATTTCTAAAATCTATGCACTTATTAGAGAAAGACTGTGGTATGGGTTATGGATTTGTTAGCTGGCTTAGGAAGCACTATCTGACTGTCTCTGCGTGTGTCAGTCTGAACACTGAAGGCAGGTTCTTCTTTCTCACCTTTATTGCAGGAGTTCTGATGAAGTTACAGTAAGATGCATCATTGGCAGGTGTGATTTTATCTTCAAGGACTCACACCAAAGGAAATAATGCATCTGAATCCACTCTAAGAGCTTATTAGGCTGCACGGTTCTGGAGAAAGTCCACGCAACTGTCTGTCTTTTGATATTAAAGAATATACTGGTAACCACTAGGCAAGTTCTTGTGCGCCGCATGATACTATTGGTCTGTGCTAATAATGGAGGGCACCTCTGCCAATCAAGAAGTAGAGGTAATAATACACTAAAATAAGGGAATCGTAGCCTGAAATCTGCACCTGAGCCCCCTTGATGTTCGAACAAACCACAGCAAAATTACCCTTTTGGAAGCCTTTATTGTAGATAAAACATAATAAAGTGCCCACTAGGGTGCTCTTCTAGTGGAGAAAACATGATGAAGTGCCCAATAGGGTGCCCTTCTATTGGAGAAAACATGATGAATGTCCACTAGGGTGCCCTTCTAGTGGAGAAAACGTGATGCAGTTCCCTCTAGGGTGCCCTTCCAGTGGAGAAAACATGATGAATGCCCATTAGGGTGCCCTTCTAGTGGAGAAAATAGGATGCAGTGCCCTCTAGGGTGGCCTTAAAATTGAGAAAACATGATTCAGTGCCCTCTGGGGTGGCCATCAAATTGAGAAAACATGATGCAGTGCCATATACGGTGTCCTACATGCAAGAAAACTGTCTGTGCGTTGGTGCCCCACCTCATTCAGCTGGTGCCCTTTTTATTTTTTTGCCCCTTCCCCCCAGACAGCCTGAGTCCGCCAATGCCTAACAACACAGAATGTGCACCCCAAGTCCTGCAATGTATAAGAAAATCAACACAAGGCAGCAATTAAATTAATTACAAAATGCATGTTCCAAATGAAATAACAAGTAGTACATAAACATATTTTGTAGCAGAGTTGTAGATTGTGCGACCCGTATCTGGCCCACAGGCCTCTGAGCAGCACACTGTGTTGTGGGTTAATGAGTCATGATAGTCCAAGCAGCAGTCTGGATCTCCATCAGCTGAACTGTGCCCGCTCTGCAGCCTCTGCATCTTAATAGACAGGTTCACCGTAGGACAGCGTTTGATGTACGTGAGCACACAAATACAAATAGTAAAGAGACTCATACCTGTCTATGTTATGATGCACACTGATGAGTGCGTTTAAAGCAGCCGGTGACGCGTTAATTCGGGTTATTAGTCACTTCTTATCAAAAAAGGAGAAACATCTTCTTCTGCCACTGTGTTGTTAATGGCTGACCTGAGATCACTGATTTCCCAAGGGCATACACATCTTTATACTTCTGAAAGAATGCAGTCACACGATATTTTTGATGTATTTACGCTTTCAGGTGTAATGTCGGCCTCACCAAACGCCTCTCCGACTGCTGGTTGTCAGTTATTACTGCTGATGTTTACTGAACGGTGACCAGCATACAGATCAGAGTCCTGGCGTGGAGGTAATGGCGCTGCAGGTGTGACACTGCCGACGTGGCACTTGTGGAAATGAAAATGAGAAACCCGTCCTCACCTATAGTGAGGAATTATGACACATTAGTGATATTTCTCCTCTTGAGTTGAATACCTGAATTGAGCACTTGAGGTTTTGGAGAGATTAAAAAGAGATTTTCACATGAAAGAAGACTTTTTAATCATTAACAATAGCATGTGACGGCCTGTTTACAGCAACTCTCTGATCAAAAGGATTCTAATTTTCACAGCTTTAATCATTAAGATTTACAAACTTCATATTAAAATGTAGGATTTAAGTGAGGATATAAATAGAAGGGGATCAAAGTGTTGTTTTTTTGTTCTTTGTTTTGAAGTGCTTTCATGAGCCCCTTGGGTTTTTAATATCACCTGCATACGTTTCATTCTATTTCCCCTCCGTGTGTTTTGTTGCCGCTGTATTTTAATCTTGTTTTTATTCTAACTTCGCCCCTGTTGCAGTAAAAATGAACTAAACTTGTTAACCTTGGCAGAGCACTCTTCAGCAGCACTGTTGTGACACGTCATCCCACACAGCAGAATCCTGACGAAGTTCAGCAGCACTTTAAGGTATACAAACCTTTTGTTTAAGATGGCACTTTTGTAAGCCTAAGTGGATTTTTCGAGGACCTTTCGCGGCATTGAGCGCATAAAGCCGCAGACATTTTTCAGAGCGAGTATCTCATTTCACGGTGGGTTTGTGGAGTGTGTGTTTGTGTGTGTTTTTTTTAATGCCTCTTGGCTGTTGGAGGCTTGGAGGAGAGAGAGGTGGCGGGCACTCGGGAGCGCAGGTCAGGAGGTGCGGACACCATCATCGATCCCTCTCAACTGGATCCCCGGGAGCTCTGGAGTCTGAGAGTACATCTGAGGGGAACGTGTATGTCTGTGAGTGTGTGTGTGTGCATCTACAATATGCATGGCCGTCTGTGTGTGAGTATCATGAGGAGTAGGTGGGTGCCGCCTTCGTTGCAGTGCCTCAAAATAGAGTGAAATTCCTTCTGGGGCGTTAGAACAAATATTAGTTCAGAGGGACGTGACACTCAGCACTTATTTTTATATGTAAGTGAGACAGCAGTTTAACTTTAGAACAAGTGCCCTGAAGGAAAACACAAGTCCACTTATCACAGGACTTTATAGGTTATCACACCTAATGACAACATTTCTATCTGCATATCTATATTGGGGAATCTCCAGTCTGAGCTCATTAAGGTTGTCCTACCGGTCTGTGTCAACATATCTCGGTGTCGTGCCTCCGAGCACCGTATCCGTTGTAATAGCAACCCATTTACTGATACCTCATTAAGACAAAGCCAAACAGCGAGTGCTATAACACCAGCAGTGAAGCTCATCTGCATTCCAAATGTGCAATACAAATGGGACTATGAAATGAACACCGGCACAAGGCGTGAGTCCCCATGCTTCACTAAGCTAAATTAAAGAAATATTTTGTGTATACACACACACACACACACACACACAAACACACACTTGGCGCGTACACAATTACACCCCCCTCAAACACAAACGCATACAGATATTGACACACAAATATAAATGCACGCTTGCATTTTGTCTGCAGCTTAAAAAGAAACCCATCAAAATATTTCTTACAGCCGTGGAAGACTCACGATCAATATCGAACGTGGTGAAGCGTAAAACTACGAGAGAATAAAGAAAGAATGCAATTCAGAGGAGGAACGTTTTTTTTAATTTTTTTTTTTAACGTTCTTTATTTTCCAGCTCTATTGACAGCTTCAGCTTTGGTGTGGAAGGAATCTCTGTCTCACATCACAGTATTGATCATAGCTGTAATCATTTGGGGTTCATATATAATAAGTTCTTCATCTCATTATTTATTTAGTCCACAAAATATACCAGGAAGCAACAGATTTGACTGCAGCCACTGACTTGTACAGTATGACGGACCGTTAAGGACTTTATTCAGAATGACTTGACATGAATTACAATCCGTTTTACAACTGAAACACACAAGCAACTGAAAATGATACGCTCACATACACAACTGAAAACTCGTGAAAACTATTGAAAAGCTTTCACACATACTAGTAAAGTGTGCTCATATGCACAGTTAAAATACTCTCATAATAGTGTTGTGAAAACCTTTTGCACAAATTATTGAGAATATTTCACTTATACTAGTTAAAGCAGCAGTGGGTAGAAATGGAGCAAATCTGATTAAAAAAAAGTTATTTTTATGAAACGATCACTTTATCCTGACAGTAGTGCATGAGATAGAAAAAAAGTCATGTTCCTCTGTGTCCTCCGGTGCTCCTAATGGCATCTGCAAGATTTCACAGACCGGAGGAAAACCACCAATCAGAGCCGAGCTGGAGTTTTGCCGTCTCTGAGCAGCAGTCAATCACTCGCAAACTCTGATCAAACGGTCAAACTAGGCAGCGCTGATCAAATATGAATCAATATTCTGTTACTGTAATGCCTATTTCTCCACTCAAATGTTTTCAGAATCATCTTGTAGTGCACGCTTTAGCTGTAAAATAAGAAAGTTTGTGACCCGGCTCTCTCTGAAGTGACCTGTGATTGACCAAAGTCTCCCGCCAAGGGCTAGATTTTCTAAAGCCTGAAAACAGAGCCATGAGGAGGTGCAGAAGTCTAGTTTTCTCTCTGAACACTTGAATTACAATATGCTGAAAGGTTATTATAGATTTTTTGCCCAATGATGCCAAAAACTTTCTTCCTACTGCAGGTTTAACTGTATCTAAATAATTTCATGTCCAAATACCAACCTGAAAAAGGACGATCTGAATATTTTGATATTAAGGTCTAGGCCGAACTTATTCTTTAGTTTAGCTTCATATATTTATAGAATGGCAATTGTTTCTAATCTTATGTATTAACAGACCGTCACCCATTATCGACCCCCTTCTGACAGGGACTGTGAACCGACCCCTCCTGCTGCTTAACGTTATACATTTCCTCTCGTTGCTCGCCAAGATATGAAAGAGCAATGGCGAAAAAAAGTAGCAGTAGTTTTATAATTAGGTGCTCTTTAAAATCTAGAAACATAGATATGTAGACCTTGTAGATCTTGTTGCAATGTTTGATAATGCAGTAGCTGACACAGGAAGTAAGCTTGGACCAAAGCTGTTGCCATAGCAACAGAATGGCAATGAAAAGCTCTATGACATTAGGAAACAAGAGGGGTCGGTTCAATGTCCTTGCCAGAGGGTGATTTCGCAGAAACAAAGTTGAAATTATTCAAACTGGTGGCCGTATCACAGACTTATAGGATCAGTATATTATCCAGGAGTCTCTATGTTAAGTATCATTAAAATATATATTTGAAATAGGAATACAGAATGGGGGGAAAACACTTCCACCTCGCCCGACTAAAACAGTGAAATGCAATTTACACATTAATGTGTCAGTAATAATCTGTAATATACATAATATAACACTCAGAGTGGCCATTAGTCTGATTGAACAATCAATCTTACTTTTGATAAGTAATACTTCAAGTAGTATTTAGAATGCAGGTCTTTCACTTGTAATAAAGTACTTTTTAAGTGCTGTATTGGTACTTTTACTTGCATAGAGGATCTGAATACCTCCTCCGCCGCCGCTCTTTATTATTCCTGTGAATGACAGCAGGCGGATGGATGTGAATGACCTCGATCTGCATGTAAACATGAGCCATTATTTTCCCTGATTAGACACCATTGTCTTTTGAGTCATATTCAACACTTGAGGTATGATATTCGCATAGTGTGGCAGCTCAGGCAGCATCAAGGTTCAGGGGTCTCTCAATAAGTGCGTCACGTAAGCAAATCTTTTCACCAGTTATCACATGGAGTGAGGCCGCCTCACACCGGCTCTGCTTCTTTACATTTTGTGACTATTGGTGCCAGCAGCAGGTAGTTATCAGAGCACAAAGCGTCGCTTCAGATAATCTCGTCTCTCGGTCGCTGTTGATTAAACTCAGATTTGTCTGTTGTCTTGCATACAAACGCTTCTCCTTACAGTGATTACGAAACAAGCCCTGATGAAAATGCATTCACAATTGCATGGTATATGATAACAAAAAAATAACCTTCTTTTTTTTTTTTTCAAAATAGAAACTTCTTCGACCCTTTCAAAGAAATATATTTTGGCCTCGTTCACTGTTATTTGAACTAATTAAATAGCGACAAATGTCACACATTAACTACATGTTTGGAAGGCTGGATATAATGGCATACATGATTAATACCCGCTGTAAAAAATTGCTCATAGCTTGGTCGCCCGAAGGCCGAAAAAGCTATTTTCACCTTGGAAAAACATTATTTTTTGTGTCTTTTATGAATGTTTATTTGCCGAGCGAATAGACACCTCGACTGTCCTTTGCAATTTATTACGACCACGCCTGCAGGGATGAGAAATAAATAGCTGCAAATAATTTATTTAAACTAAAAGAAAACCCCATCTCAGTTCTGGCTCACTGCTAGCAACAAAGGCAGAGATAACAACCTGATGGCAAGCGATTATACAGCATGTGCAGTAAAAGAGGAGACAAAGGAGCTCAGCTATAACAAAGACCAAAAAAAATAATAATGCAGAATCCTCTCCTCATATCAGTGTCAAACAATTATCTGTGTCAATCTTACAAATTAGCCATTACAACCCTTGATGTAGTATAATTTACCTGCTTTTAGTACGGCGGTTACAAAGTGCATCTTGTCAAGAAGTAACTATTAAGATAAAGAACACAATTATATTTGACTCCTGCAATTTGCATTTGTTATTTATAAACAGATCATAAATGCAGCTACCGTACAATTATAATGACTGCAGGAGTCTGTGAATTGTGTTCTGTGGGAATGGAAAAGCACGCTTTTAATGGGATTGAAGTCAAAGTTTCACCATTAATTAATGTATTGTGATTTTATAGCTGTAGCGTCTTGGCAACACTATAGTTCATAGCACCATATGTTCAGATCTCATGATGACTTCATAGCTCCGAGCGTGCAATAACCTGGAATGATTATTATGAGTGCCCTGGAAATCTACAGTAAAATGTGTCACTGGTTTGCTCAGTGGGTTTGTCACAGATAGAGCATCGTCAGTAAAAAGGCATTTTTCTCCTCTGACAGACAGAATGATGTTGTTTGAGCGATTACCGATAGGTCACGAAGCCGTTGACACTAAAATTGAAAAAGTTTGAGTCAACAATTGCTTCAAAGCTGCCGAGATGCCGGGTCCCTGTTAGCTTTTGTGTAGTCTAAATGAAAATAGGCTGCTGCTGCGTTTCTAAAGCAACAAGTCAACATACTGCGTGTGCGTAAATGTGCTTTGTGTATTTATCAGACACATTATCAGAGAGCGAAGAATTGCTGCATTGTGTTCACAATTCCTTCGACTTTAGGACCCTGAAAGCAGCATTTTGAATAGCTGAAGCATCCTGAAGAAAGAAAAACACTTTTACAAAATTTCAAACATTTCTTTAGAGACGTGGCAGGACGTGAATTCTGTGATTTCTGCTACGTTTTTTCAGACAATGCTAACCAGACTTTTGTTATTATTTTGTGCGGAGTTTTATAATTTAAATTCATGATAACAGAAAGAGCCTTGAGCTGAATTTTGTTTTTTCATAGACAGAAAGTGGAGATGAGTGTGTCTCAGCCTCTCTGCTTTTGCATCAAAGGCATCTCAGTTTTGTCTGTATCGAGCGGAAGGAAGTTTAGTCACATTCAGTCATCAATTTGTGCACGAGAATGTATTTTGATCATACAAAATAACATAATCTATAAGTAATATGTATATATATATATTATATATATATATATATATATATAATATACTGTATCTTTTAGTTAATTTTTTACCCTATTCACCTCTAGTGTCTTCAAAATGTATGAAATTTTATAGTACAAATCTTTCTCAAAATGAGGTGTTTTCTCAGACTCTGAGCCGGAAGTCTCCACTTCAGCACCAAACTTTCCAGTTTCATTCCAATCTATATTCTGAAGGTTTTTACATGAGGGGTTTGTTCATATATCACCCATAGCCTGATTTATTTAATATTTCATTCCTAAAACATGCTGAAAATCGATTTGTTTATGGCTGTTGACAGTATTTTCTGATATATGGAGTGATAAAATGAGATATCTAAAATCCCCTCTGTCAAAACCTTTGACTCTAATATGACAACAATATGAAAACATTATGAAACAAGAAATTTGGAACCTGGCTTTATCCAACTTTCAGATTTATGTTATGAAAATGTATGCAAATTAGCTCATATGATACGATATATCAAGATAATGCCTCATTTGCATATTTAAACATGACATTTCAGACAACTTGTAATACAAAAGAATAATGTTCTTAATGTAAGTAATGAACTGGGGAAGTTGCATGGTGATATCTATGTTATATTTTTTTACTATATTCACCTGTAGTGTCTCAATAAATTCAATTGTCTTTTATTTATTTATCTGGAGACATTTGCAGCAGCAGGCTGTGAATTCAAAAGAATTATTCTACTCTGTCATGATAACACACACACACACACACACACACACACACACACATACAGACTGACTGTGTGTTATAACTGTACATTCACTGTATTTTTTAGAAGCTTTCTTGCCTTATAGGAACACTTCCATTTGCTCCGTTGTCTCCCCCTCTGCACCGCTAAGTCATTGTTCTTCTGAATACAACTGAATGAAGAAATATTTCTGAATAAAGACCCACTGAGCTGCTCCTTACTTCTTAAACGGTTTTCTTTTCACTGCTTTATGACTTCTGTCTCCTTCTTATTCTTTTTTGTGTTGAACTTTTGATAAGAAACTTTTAAGTTCGCAGGCTTTAATCGACACTGCGTCAAGGCAGACCTCAAGGCTGCACAGGGGTCATAATGTTCCTTCTGTGCAGAGTTAGCATATTCTTTCTGGGTGGCTTTCCCTCCATTTGTCTTTCCAGACACATCCACGTGAAGTATTGGGAACACCGTTTCCCTTGAGCAAGGCACTGGCCTTGAGTGCTGCAATGTGACCAGCTCACTGTTATATTTAGGCTGCATCAAATGCATTGAACACATTTACAAACGTAAAGTAAAGTAAGGTTCAGATGTAGATGATTACTGTGAACTTTTTTAATAACGATTTCTTAAAAAATGAACCTCATTAATAAGAAATATTCTGACAGTTTGAGAAATCACTTTCTTGCTGAAAGTTAGATGAGAAATTGATACCACCCTCGTGTTAATACAGTAAATATGAAGCTACAGCCTGCAGCTGCTTAGCTTAGTATAAAGACTGGAATCAGGGGGTTTTACACTTCGGTTTTTGGGTTTTGTATGTATTAAAAAAACAGATATATCATATTAATTAGTGAGTTTAAGAGGTGCTGGTAGGTGGATTTTTACCCTTAGACAGAGCCAGGCGAGCTGTTTCTTAACTTTATTCTAAACTAAATTAAAAGTCTTGTGGCTGTATAATTAGCGTACAGATACAAGTATCGAGTGTTATTGATCTTCTCATCTAACTCTTGTCAAGTGGGCGAATAAGCATATTTTCCAAAATATCAAACTATTCCTTTAAAATTACTCATTTATTTCATTTTATTATTTGCACATCTGTGCATGACTTAAGGCCGTTACACACTGGGGGTGTTTTTTTCCCTGCGATTAATTTGCACGTCAATATATTTTTTTCAACTGTTTATGTTTCAAGTACTTTCACACAGAACACGAATATTACACAGCGAAAAAGCGGTGTAATGTTTTTGGGAACAAGGTTTTTCTGAGCTTTCGCACCGCCGATAAAAGTGTCAAGCAGAATGGAAATATTCAATATCTACACTATAATGTACAACAACACAGAGGCTCCTTAGTTTATTACTCCTTTCAAAGGAAGTGCAGACCAGATCCACTCCTTCTGTTCTCACCTTTCACAATAAAAGCCCCAGACTGCATGACTGTTAACCAGAGGCAAATTCCCTCAGAGCATTTTGCTAAAAGAAAAATAAAATAGTTCACAGTAGTTTAGGCTGTACAACAGTTTACCTCAGAGAGACTGCCAGACGCTGCTCTGGGTCAATAGGATCCCGGTAGTTGGTCCTCTGCCAGCGTGAATATTCATACATTTTATTGAGAATGTGTTGCAACTGGCGCAAATTTGCATCGCTGCCAGTATGAATAGTTTTGATTCAAATTTATGTGTCGTTTATTCATCACGCCCCGGTGTGTAAAGGCCTTTAGCCTTCAAACCGAGCAAATATTGCCCTAACAGCAGTGCAGAGGGATGAAAAAGAAAAGATCATTATTTATATATTCAAAATAATTGCATCCAAACTCCTATTAGAACTGAAAATGATACCAACAAGTCAGTCCCCACACCGAGACTGTATGCTATTAGTGAAATTCAAACATATGGACACAGTAAGAGAAAACATACGCTCTCACTACAGAGACTGTCCTCTCGCTACACTGTTGAAACAGCCTGACCAAAAATCTCCTCTCCAATTCACTTAAAATATGCCAATCTCTGTTCAAACATATGGCACTTTTGTTGTGAAGTTTTACGGTAACCAGGTTATTGCAGTCAGCGCATGTAAATGCGTTTTCTGATTTCTTGCCTCAACCTGATTTCTCTCCTGGTAACATGATTTAATGTGCGCACGTAACTCCAGAGTTAGTTTGCATATTTAAGATGTTGTTGTTTTGGTATTTAAAGCATCTGTGGTATAATTTAAAATTAGCCACAAAAGGATTATAAAAAAGCAAAACCGTTTATTTTTTTAGCATTATTGTCAAAAAAAAAGGAAAGAGTATGACTTGACAAGATATTTTCCTCTTCCTCATAACAATATCGAGTTCTCTCACGCATGCATGAACACACACACACACAACATTAACATGTAGGCGTGTGAATTTTATTACCATCTGCTACACCATTTCATGGGCGTATAAAAAGTGGCTCATACATATAAACATGTCCTCATCAGGTATTCCTCCGATGCAGGATTATGTGTTAACTTTCTAGACCCCGAGGTAAATTCCACCTTTGCCGTCTCTGCTCGTGGGTTTGCCCATTTAATGTTAATTTAGCTACTGCGCTGACATTAACTCAAGTGCTGGTGTGATTTGTCACGGGGTGGGGAGCCAAAACTAAACTTCAAATGCTCTGATGCAACCCTCCCATATATCATACCAGTCCACTCGCCAACTTCTTCTTTTGACCCACTTTTCCCGATAGTTACTTGATGCCTTTTGAATAATGACATTGAAGTGATGGATGCAGCCATCAGTCACACGCTAACATTCAAGTAGGCCACTGCCCACATAAACCCAGCATTCATCAATCGCCTCATGTTGCCATTTTAGGCCAAACACAGATTGGAAATTGGTATAAAACCGACATAACTTGTGGACAGTGAGGGGAAATGTGTGTGTGTGTGTGTGTGTTGGGATCAGACTTCAGTCTATTTATCACTTGTTGGATGATGAAGTTCAAGTGAGGTGAAGGCCACCTTCTGCAAGCCATGAGTAGTCTAGCTGGAGGTGCGCTGAAGGAGCCGTGATGGATGGACGTGGACCTAAAAACAAGGTCTCGTGCCATGTGTTCTCAATGACACTGCACAGTGTTACAGCATGTGGTCATGTTGACACAGTGGCAGGTAAAGCCTCTCGCAAATGACAAACGACACTGTGAAGTTGAAGGGCAAAACTGTCATCACTCACTGTGTCAATTTAACAGTTTGACACTGATATCCATCAGCTGCTCATGCAATGAAATATGTGACGTGGGTTACAATAATTCATTCTAATCAGTTTCACTTAGTACAACCAGGTTAAACAAGGGAATTGTGAGCATGTGTCAGGTTAAAACACAAAGGAGCTCACCCTGGTGTTACATGTTAATGTACAACTCCCCCTGGGATCAATTATTGTGATAATTTCCCACAGCCATGATGCAGTTGCTCATTTAGGCTTGATTTAAGGATAATTATTAGTGTTTAACTGTAATATAATTGTTTGATTCAACCTCAAATGTGTGTTTGTCTGATAAGGCAGGCTGTTCTCATACACTGTTTGTAGCTTTACCTACAAAAAGTAATGCGCTGTAATTGGTAAATATATATATATACAAATTAAATTCAAATGTAATCCACATAATCGTGAACGAGGAAGTATAAAGAGCGACAAACGCCGCGTAGAGAGGAGGTCAGGGTGGACAGGTGGGTCGAAAAACACCAGACTGGTGTTCGTGCCTTGTGTGAAACCAGAAGTCAATGTTGGATTTGTTTGTCACGTAACTTCTGTACTTAAGTTACGCCACTACCAAAGTTATTTTAACCCAAACCATAATCTTTTCCTAAACCTGACTAAATAGTTTTGTTGCCTAAATCTAACTAAATACTTTTGCTGCCTAAACCTAACCAAGTTTTAATTTTACCTACACCTAACTAAGTGGTTTTGTTGACTAAACCTAACCAAGTTTTATCTTTTCCTAAACCTAACCAAATAGTTTTGTTTCCTTAACCTAACCAAGTTTTATCTTTTCCTAAACCTAACTAAATATTTTTGTTGCCTAAACCTAATAGTTATGGTGACTAAACTTAACAAAGTTTTATCTTTTCCTAAACCTAAGTAGTTTTGTTGCCTAAACCAAACTAAATTGTTTCCTGTGAAAACAGAAGTTTATTTTGAAAAGACTGTATGCATGTAACGAGCGTAAATCGACACGTGTTTCTGGACATTCGTAGGAAAACACATGAAAAATGAGGAATATCTTTTCATAAAATATCATACGAAATGTTGCATGAAATAAAAATGTTGGATAAAGAGAGGTGACTTGAGCTCTTATAAATATCAGTGATGTCCATTTTTCAACAATTTCCATGTAAACTCTAGATTAAACTCTAGCACTGTGGCAACAAGGAACATCACAGACACAACATTCAGTGAAAGTGGAAAAATCCTAAAACTCCAGATTCAGGCAAAACATAATCTATAAATACTACAATATTACAGTATCACAAATATTCTTCATTTCCAGCTACAATCTCGTTTTCAATCACTTAAATAAAGGTTACAGCATGAAGATTTAGCTGGGTGATAGTTGTCAGATAAAGCAAGGGCAGACAAGTCGAGCAATAAAATATTTTCATTATGAAAGCTTTCAAATATAATGACAAATTTCCTCCGGCAGTTTCCAAAATCAAGTAATATTCTCAAGCTGTGTATTTAGTTCGTCCGGCAATCTGAAAGAAGAAACTCAAAGACAGTATTAAATTTACAAAATATGAACAGAAGAGAAGCATCACATTGGAGAGCTGTAACCAGATACTGTTTTAAATGTACGACTCCCCGGGGATCCGTTGTTGTGATTTTGAAAAAATGCCATAATGTAATAATAATGCGTTGCATCATTTCCCACAGCCATAATGCAATTTCTGTTCCCTTCCCCTCTGCCCGCCAAGTCATTTTTCTTCTGAATACAACTGAATGAAGAAATATTTCTGAATAAAGAAAAGTCCCCATGTTTCTATAATACTAGACTGGCAGCTTCAGAGATGTTATATGTGACAGACAGAATGGAAAAATAAGGAAAAACCCTCCCGTGCGACACAAATTGTAAATTTGGGATTAACAAGCACGTTTGATTTACGCCTGAACCTGTATGCGAGTAATTATACAAACATTACAGTACATTGAGTGATGGATTGCAGCAGTAAAAGTCTCTTGGTCTCTCCCTCTTTCTTTCTGTCTGAGTCATCTGCGTTAAAAACAGTTATGTCACAGCCACAATGAACTGTTTGATTTATGATTTATACAGTTGTTCTGCCTGTTCTAGAGCCGACGAGTTATGGGCCTGTTAAAAGTGGCATCTGTCAAAGCAGGGATGAAGGCTGAACCCCGACGCCTTCGCACGGTGAATCAGTCTGCATGTCTGGCTCCCTGCTGCTCACAGACGCTGTTCACACTTGGCAACAACATAGGTGTTCTGATCGCCAGAATTAAACTCCAAACAGACGTTGAGAGTTGTCAGTGTGGGACTGCCAGGTGAACTGTTTTGTAACACTGTTTTAAAGGTGCTATTGAGAACATTGATCACTTTCAGCCATTAGATGTGGCATTCCCCCTCCCCCGTTCTACTGCATTTACTTCACAACAAGTCGTTGCCAGGCAATTACCGTCAATCTCAACCATTTATCCGTTTTTTTCCACACTAACTGACGACACAGAGATTCCACGTGATACCAACGTTGTTATTCCATTGGCTCACAAGACTTGTTAGAAGTGAGAGCCAAACATCAAATATCTTCAACAGAGATAAACAAAACATTAATTTTGGACCCGCCAAAATTTTTAAAATTATTAATTCACAATCATGATAATTTTTTTTACAGGAAAAGCCATGCTTTTATTCGACACCTTTCTAAAGGCTCTGTGGATTAATTTATTTTTTTATATTCTTCTCCATAAAAATGTTATAAATAAGAACTTTAATTGTTTTATGGTGACATTTTAAAGGTGCCTGTTACGTTCTCCCCTTTTAGGGTCCAGGGGATGGAGGGAGTAACAAATACATTTTTTACCCAGGAAAGAGAGAGACTGGCCACGGATCGGTGTAAACAATAATTATACAATTTATTAAAAATAACTGAAAATGTACAATGACCAAACTTAAATCTACTTTCTATACAAGAAAGCGTTATGGCAACCTACCGCCAGCACAACAATACAATAAATGCACTGGCTTCACTGAAACCACTGCCGACTCCAACACACACGCCAACCTCCGACGTCAACCACAGAACGCACAGTATGAACCACTCAATAGTGCTGTTTGGCCCACTGGCAACTTCCACTCCTC